>JARYGA010046034.1:0-25081 GCA_030545235.1 Helianthus tuberosus | reverse complement strand
CTCTTGTTGATTATCTGATGATTTGTTGGTTAATATTGATGTTTGATGTTGTTGTGATCACTAAACATGCTAACGGAATAAATCGAACGCGCTTTAGAAGGTTAAAGACTAAAAACAGAAAGCTGTTTAGTGATTACAGCCAACTTCAGTTGGCTGTAACAGGACCGTAACTTAACGAAAAATGTATTTTCTGAAGTCTAAGTTTATGTATTATGAAATACGGTTCTAATGGCACCGGAATCATAATTTTTGGACTTCGTTTACTATTTTTAAAGTGTCATTTCGTAACAGCAGCTAGAGCTGCATTTTTCTGCTGAAAATATGCGTTTTGTTTTCTGTCATAGTTTGAGTTCTGTGTAGAGTTAGATCATGAAACTTATACTGCAGATGACCACCGATGTATTTGTAATTCTCTCACTAGAATTTCGTAAATTGGACTCTCGATGAATTTTAAATAAATTATTCTGTGGACTGTGGTCAGAAAAAGATAAATCTGAGTTCAGTCCGGAAAATGAATTTTATAAAATATTGGTAATGAACTGGACCCCGATATTTTCACACAATAATACTTGGATCATTTAAGATAATCTGTAAAAATTTGGGAATTTTTGAAATAAGATAACTATTTTATTAAAATCTCCGAAAACAGCCCAGTATTGAATATGTAAGCTGAAACGACATAAGTTGTAATTTGCGTGTCTAAATGTCGAGTATGCTATCTGTGAATGATGTAACATGTTATATATGTTATGTGCATTATCGTATGGTTGTTTATGAGTGGGGAATGGATGGGAAACTTATATGAGCATAAACCGTTAAAGTGATGCATGTTATGTGATGAATAAGTGTAGGAACTTTGTGCTCTACTTGAAAACCACTAAATGACTAACTGGTAATCATGTTAGGACGTGATTGACCGACCTTGACTGTTAGCTATTTTTGAGAGTCAAACCGAGCAACCGAGGTGAGTTCACACTTTTCTACAAAGCATGGTAAATTCCCGGTGGGAATGGGAATGGGTACAGGAATAGGGATTCCTCGTCCTTTGGGACGCGTTCAGGAATGTGAATTCCTCGTCCTTGAGACATGTTCAGGAATGTAAATTCCTCGTCCTGTTGGGACGTATTAGACTTACTGGACTAGAACTCTATCAACGCAGTCCCTCCCTTTTTGTATCGACTTAATCGCCGAGGCTATGGCGAGCGGGTCATTAGTTAATAGTGTTATTAGGTTTAACAAACCTCACACCGTGCCAGTTGGATGGGTGTGTACTAATGGACTATGGCACGTCGGTGATGATAGACACCGATGCTAGGGCACAATTGATTTTTTTGTTAGTAGTCGATATGATAAACGAGTCTGGTAGTTTAAAATAATGGGGTAGCTCCCCACGGCCGGAGTGCCGGGCTGGATAGCCAGGGAAGGTGAAAACGGGATGGTTAACTAATAAACGTTTTCGAACTATGGGGTGACCCCCACGGCTAGTGTGACACCCGTGTCACTGCGACCATCAAACAAATGCCAAACCAATGAAATATTGTATTTCATACTTTGGACTTGTATAAATATGTGTATCGATTGCACATATCAACTCTTGTTTCGATTTCAAGCTCTAAATCGCTTTCTGGAAGGTTATACACGCACTGATGCGTAAATATAACCAGTTTAATGCAACGAACACTCCGTAATAGTGAAATAGGCTTAACATACCTTAAATAACCTTTACATAACTTATATATAAGTTTTGGAAGGTTTGGTGTGGTGAAATCAAGTTAAATCGCTTACAGGGACTAAAGTTGACAAACTGCGAAAGTATGCCAATTTGAACTGTAACAGACATTCCGGAACATGACCATAAGTTAAACACACCATAAATATCCTTTACATAGCTTAGAAATAGGCTTTAATGGGTTCGGTGTGCTAAAATAAACTTTTGGGTCATTCAGGGACTAAAAGTGTCAAAAAGTGCACAAGTTTGCATTTTCGCGCATAACTTACGTTCTGAATACATCCGGACATCCAAAAATTTATGTAAGCACTAAAATATTTTATTTTAGTGTTCGCCATAAGAAAAATCCATTCGTCACGTCATTTGGATCGTTTTTCGCATTCGGGACCAGATTCGATGTATTAGCCGTTGTTTAATTCAC
Source organism: Helianthus tuberosus (assembly GCA_030545235.1). Classification (NCBI taxonomy): domain Eukaryota; kingdom Viridiplantae; phylum Streptophyta; class Magnoliopsida; order Asterales; family Asteraceae; genus Helianthus; species Helianthus tuberosus. The sequence goes on along the minus strand of JARYGA010046034.1, from coordinate 22,931 downwards.
AACCACACATTCTAACTTGCTTAGTCAGCGGATAAGGATGGAATTTTAGCACCATGACTTTGCAACACATGTATGGATGGAATTTAAACACCTAAACACCATAACTTTGCAACACATGTACGGATGGGATTAAGGCACGTTTTCCATGAAACGATCTTAACGGTTCGGGTATTCCTATAAATACCCCATACCCCCCCCCCCCCATTGCTAAAATCACTAGAAACTTGATTTGAGAAACTCTAATTTGAAACATTTGTTTCATACCTGAGATTTTTGAATCGAGTTTAGCATTCGGGGACCCTTCGTAAGTATTCTTTCGTTCTTTTCCTTATTTTATTGCTTTTCGAGTCCGAAAGTCAAACTTTGTTTGACTTTCAGCGTTGACCAGTAATGGTCAATGCGAAGTTCTTTTGAACTTCGCAACGTGAGTGTAATCACGTTGGTCATAGTCCCTTGGGACTATGCCCACTGATTACCACGTTGTCTAGGGTCGTAGGGTAAGCGATCTGATGAATCGCTTATACCTCGAACCCGACCCATTTGGTCGATCATTAGGATCCGACCAAACACATTAGGTGACCATAGTAGGTAGGGAATAACCTTCCGAGGTTATACCCTATGGTCGCATCGTTTAAGTAGTTGTATGATAGGTAGTTTATATGCCTTAGGTAAATTACCAGAATACCCTTTTCATGTATAATTGGTAATTAAGCATATGTAACCTAAACCTTTGTCACATAACTGATTATGTAATATGTTTAGGCATATAACACTTGTCATAGGGCTAGTTAGGCGGTCCGAACGCGTTTCACGCGAACGACGCGTTAAAGTAGCATAAGCTACCTAAACGGGTCGTAATGGGTCGTAGACACTTAGGTTAAGTTTCATTTAGTATGTAGGCTTTGTTAAACCAAATGACACGAGTCTCTACACTCGTTTGGTTTACAAACCCTAATGCTACCCGATCTTCCGATTTAGGTCCGGTTTATTAATGTAGTTACCTATATTAGGTGCCGTTTGATATCCGCGATCTCTAGCATTGTTTAGTTGTTACTCAAGGACTACTGAGCAATCTCAGGTGAGTACATAGACCCCTCTTTTACTGTTTTCCAAACTGTTTTGGGGTGGAACACATGTGCCTACTTGTTACTTTCATGCTTTCCTGTTTTAACATCATATACTGCTATGTTCGTTAGTACATTATAGTACATGATTTTATGACATTTCATGCTAGGTGTGCCCAATTGTGTGCATTACTTAGTACATCGTTTTACATGACATTTTGACATAGACATTCGACATAGACATTTCGGCATAGACATTTTAACATGATTGACATTTGATCATGCATTTCCCACAAAACATAACTTTGATTTAAATCAAGTTTTACTTCAATACTTTGTTTTGTGCATATGGTTTAGTTGAGACATTTCACTTGCCATACATGACATTTTGACATAGACATTTGACATGGATATTTGACATAGACATTTGACATGGATATTTGACATAGACATTTTGATATGATTTACATCTTGACATGAACACTTTGACATATTACCCAATACATTTGACAATTGATTTAAACATAGACTTCTTACATTGGTTAGTTTGGTTTGGTTAAGTGATTAAGTAACGATGCGTGTGTAATATGATACAAGCATGGTGGATACGCCGCTGGTACTTCCTATATATAAGTGTTTGTATGGTATTACATGTCGTAGCGTTATTTGAATCATTTCAGTTTGATACATATAACATTTTATACAAATAACATACTTTTCACAAGACATTGATTTATAAACAACTTATCTTATACAAACACATTTTACATGGTTATTCATTTAACCATACATTATTCACTTATTTATACATATCATCTGAACTCATTGTTTTTCAAATGATTTACAAAACAAAGCAAATTACAAGGTTCATGACTAAACATTTTCTCAAACATAAGTCATGAAACCTATTTTCACAAAACCTATGTATCTCACAGGCATTTTTATGCTGACGTACCTATTTTCACATGTGTTTTTCAGGAGCTGTTGCATAAGATGATCAAGATACACATAGGCAGACTTGGGCTTTAGTGACAATAAAAGATGCAAGACTAGTTAATTATGTTGTATTTCTTGTTTGTTAAGACATTGTAACACCTTTAATCAATAAAACGAAACTTCAATTGCCATGGATTTGAAACAATTAATTCTGTTACAACACTCCCCGATGTTTCCGCCACGTTTTGTATGTTCTACGTGGTCGGGGTGTGACAGAAAAGATGGTATCAGAGCCAATGGTTATAGGGAATTAGGTTATTAGTAATGCTTTGACCTAGTCTATAACTTTCTTAGGACCCTAACGCGAGTTTACTTGCGTTTAGTCATAAAACAATACCGTCACCTATCCTTAGGCGACTACCACAACAAGAACATAAGTTTCAAAACCGCTTTGAAAACTAATCATCTGTTCAAGGATGATTTATTACAAGGTTTTGAACCCTCTATTGTAAGGTTTTGAACTCTCTATTATATGGTTTTGAACCCCTTTGAGTTTTCAAAATCTCGTCAAGGTTTTGGGTTTTTAATAATGTGAACACGTGCAAACTGGAAGGGTGAATGCCTGTATTCTGGGTTTTCTGTCTAGGCAAGCACTTCGTATACATCTCATCAGACGCGAGACCAGTTGTGCTTACCTGGGAATTCTTGGGATGAGTGTTCACTTATAGGCGAGCATGTCTTCGCGATACATTATATTGACCCATTTACTTTGATTAGTCACTGTCTCATTTGTTTGCCTTTGGTAACAAACAAATGGTCACAATCTTCATGCGTTGTCTTTTTCTCTCGACTATCTTTCCCTTGTTTCCTCCCATGTCTTCTATTTTCTTCATGGTGCCTCTTCATCGCAACAACAATGTCCGAACCAGGTGCTGCAATTACCCAGCGAATAAGCGTCGTACTCCAGAGGACCGTTGACTTAGCTATCACCATGACTCGCCTCAGGGATGAAGCCGTAAGGGAACTGCTCCTTGGTGCAATCAATGCAACTGTCATCATCCAAACCAAATACCCTGTTTCAAATGTACCCACGGTGGACGATGGAGACATTTGGTTAACATGTGCCGCTTTGCAATCCAAAGCAAAGCTGTTACAAATCCTGCTGCTGCTCAACCTTCAAACTCTGCTTCATATGTTGCTTGGCATATCTGGCGCCTCAACCTCATGAACTTTCTACCTTGTGTATCGACGTAAGCACGCCTAGTGCAAGGTGTCGGAACACCTCTCGTTACACAAATTCCAAAATCCATGTAGGATCTTTCTATCCTCATAATTAGATCCTTGTGGATGGGTATCATTCATCGGAATCCTTAATTGAATTCTTTGTATGATTCAATACGTACATCACAATTCAATAAGGACAAAGCCGAATTCCTTTTAAGATTATCCTATCTTCATAGATAGATTCTTGAAATGATTAAAGTGCCAAATGAAATCCACGAATTGGATTCCTGGTGTACTTTAAGTATCCGCGTCCAAAGATAACAAGTTAATAACCAAGTTAAACAACTATGTGATTATGTGCTTATGTGTTTCATTTTATGTTTTTGTGTGATCCAAATTCTTGTCATTCAAATCCTCGTAGAATCTTCCATATCTTTGGGTGCTATATTAAATCCTCAACGGGCTTGTACGTAATAGTAAAGACCCTTGGATTATATTGTACCATTCCATAATTAGAACCTGAGAGGTCTAGGTAAACAGATTGATCCAAAAATCTGGTTAGGAATATCATGTGATGATATAGCTGAAAGGACTCCTTGGTGGCCTAATTTAAAAGGATCCTTTGTTGATCTAATTAAAAGGACCCTATGGTAGTTTAGTCACACTCATCATCAGGTTTGATTTTTCCTCCCTTTCACATTTCAGACAAATTGTGCGGACTATGCAAGGAATTGCGTAATTATGGATGCATACATAATTATGAAATTCAGTGCACAGAAACCACAGCGAATTTTGTCATGTGTCTAGAGTCTATTCCGTTCATTTTTGTTTCTGAAGATGTAAAATGACTATTCCGTTCATTTTTGTTTCTGAAGATGTAAAATGACTATTCCGTTCATTTTTGTTTCTGAAGATGTAAAATGACTATTCCGTTCATTTTTGTTTCTGAAGATGTAAAATGACTATTCCGTTCATTTTTGTTTCTGAAGATGTAAAATGACTATTCTGTTCATTTTTGTTTCTGGAGATGTAAAATGACTATTTTATTCATTTTTGTTTCTGAAGATGTAAAATGACTATTCCGAGATGTAAAATGACTATTCTGTTCATTTTTGTTTCTGAAGATGTAAAAAGACTATTCTGTTCATTTTTGTTTCTGAAGATGTAAAATGACTATTCCGTTCATCTTTGTTTCTGAAGATGTAAAATGACTATTCTGTTCATTTTTGTTTCTGAAGATGTAAAATGACTATTCTGTTCATGTTTGTTTCTGAAGATGTTGTGGAAAATGACTATTCTGTTCATTTTTGTTTCTAAAGAATGCCTGTTGAAAATAACTCCGTTCATTTTTCATATCTGAAAAATGTTCGTTAAAGAGAAATTACAGGATTAAGTCTTGTTCATCTTTGATGGTTATTTAACACAAAGTCACAAATAGACTCCTACGAACTAATTTCAGGACGAAATTTCCTAAAGTAGGGGAGACTGTGACACCCGTGTCACTGCGACCATCAAACAAATGCCAAACCAATGAAATATTGTATTTCATACTTTGGACTTGTATAAATATGTGTATCGATTGCACATATCAACTCTTGTTTCGATTTCAAGCTCTAAATCGCTTTCTGGAAGGTTATACACGCACTGATGCGTAAATATAACCAGTTTAATGCAACGAACACTCCGGAATAGTGAAATAGGCTTAACATACCTTAAATAACCTTTACATAACTTATATATAAGTTTTGGAAGGTTTGGTGTGGTGAAATCAAGTTAAATCGCTTACAGGGACTAAAGTTGACAAACTGCGAAAGTATGCCAATTTGAACTGTAACAGACATTCCGGAACATGACCATAAGTTAAACACACCATAAATATCCTTTACATAGCTTAGAAATAGGCTTTAATGGGTTCGGTGTGCTAAAATAAACTTTTGGGTCATTCAGGGACTAAAAGTGTCAAAAAGTGCACAAGTTTGCATTTTCGCGCATAACTTACGTTCTGAATACATCCGGACATCCAAAAATTTATGTAAGCACTAAAATATTTTATTTTAGTGTTCTCCATAAGAAAAATCCATTCGTCACGTCATTTGGATCGTTTTTCGCATTCGGGACCAGATTCGATGTATTAGCCGTTGTTTAATTCACAACCACACATTCTAACTTGCTTAGTCAGCGGATAAGGATGGAATTTTAGCACCATGACTTTGCAACACATGTATGGATGGAATTTAAACACCTAAACACCATAACTTTGCAACACATGTACGGATGGGATTAAGGCACGTTTTCCATGAAACGATCTTAACGGTTCGGGTATTCCTATAAATACCCCATACCCCCCCCCCCCCCATTGCTAAAATCACTAGAAACTTGATTTGAGAAACTCTAATTTGAAACATTTGTTTCATACCTGAGATTTTTGAATCGAGTTTAGCATTCGGGGACCCTTCGTAAGTATTCTTTCGTTCTTTTCCTTATTTTATTGCTTTTCGAGTCCGAAAGTCAAACTTTGTTTGACTTTCAGCGTTGACCAGTAATGGTCAATGCGAAGTTCTTTTGAACTTCGCAACGTGAGTGTAATCACGTTGGTCATAGTCCCTTGGGACTATGCCCACTGATTACCACGTTGTCTAGGGTCGTAGGGTAAGCGATCTGATGAATCGCTTATACCTCGAACCCGACCCATTTGGTCGATCATTAGGATCCGACCAAACACATTAGGTGACCATAGTAGGTAGGGAATAACCTTCCGAGGTTATACCCTATGGTCGCATCGTTTAAGTAGTTGTATGATAGGTAGTTTATATGCCTTAGGTAAATTACCAGAATACCCTTTTCATGTATAATTGGTAATTAAGCATATGTAACCTAAACCTTTGTCACATAACTGATTATGTAATATGTTTAGGCATATAACACTTGTCATAGGGCTAGTTAGGCGGTCCGAACGCGTTTCACGCGAACGACGCGTTAAAGTAGCATAAGCTACCTAAACGGGTCGTAATGGGTCGTAGACACTTAGGTTAAGTTTCATTTAGTATGTAGGCTTTGTTAAACCAAATGACACGAGTCTCTACACTCGTTTGGTTTACAAACCCTAATGCTACCCGATCTTCCGATTTAGGTCCGGTTTATTAATGTAGTTACCTATATTAGGTGCCGTTTGATATCCGCGATCTCTAGCATTGTTTAGTTGTTACTCAAGGACTACTGAGCAATCTCAGGTGAGTACATAGACCCCTCTTTTACTGTTTTCCAAACTGTTTTGGGGTGGAACACATGTGCCTACTTGTTACTTTCATGCTTTCCTGTTTTAACATCATATACTGCTATGTTCGTTAGTACATTATAGTACATGATTTTATGACATTTCATGCTAGGTGTGCCCAATTGTGTGCATTACTTAGTACATCGTTTTACATGACATTTTGACATAGACATTCGACATAGACATTTCGGCATAGACATTTTAACATGATTGACATTTGATCATGCATTTCCCACAAAACATAACTTTGATTTAAATCAAGTTTTACTTCAATACTTTGTTTTGTGCATATGGTTTAGTTGAGACATTTCACTTGCCATACATGACATTTTGACATAGACATTTGACATGGATATTTGACATAGACATTTGACATGGATATTTGACATAGACATTTTGATATGATTTACATCTTGACATGAACACTTTGACATATTACCCAATACATTTGACAATTGATTTAAACATAGACTTCTTACATTGGTTAGTTTGGTTTGGTTAAGTGATTAAGTAACGATGCGTGTGTAATATGATACAAGCATGGTGGATACGCCGCTGGTACTTCCTATATATAAGTGTTTGTATGGTATTACATGTCGTAGCGTTATTTGAATCATTTCAGTTTGATACATATAACATTTTATACAAATAACATACTTTTCACAAGACATTGATTTATAAACAACTTATCTTATACAAACACATTTTACATGGTTATTCATTTAACCATACATTATTCACTTATTTATACATATCATCTGAACTCATTGTTTTTCAAATGATTTACAAAACAAAGCAAATTACAAGGTTCATGACTAAACATTTTCTCAAACATAAGTCATGAAACCTATTTTCACAAAACCTATGTATCTCACAGGCATTTTTATGCTGACGTACCTATTTTCACATGTGTTTTTCAGGAGCTGTTGCATAAGATGATCAAGATACACATAGGCAGACTTGGGCTTTAGTGACAATAAAAGATGCAAGACTAGTTAATTATGTTGTATTTCTTGTTTGTTAAGACATTGTAACACCTTTAATCAATAAAACGAAACTTCAATTGCCATGGATTTGAAACAATTAATTCTGTTACAACACTCCCCGATGTTTCCGCCACGTTTTGTATGTTCTACGTGGTCGGGGTGTGACAGCTAGATAGCTGATTAAGATTAAACTACGTTTTTGGAAACAACTCTAAAATGGACAACCAACTGTGAACTCACTCAACTTTGTTGTTGACTCGTTATTACATGCTTCGCAGGTCGTTAGATGCTATGGAGCTTGCACGAGGAGAAGGTTGTTGTGGAATATGTCCCGTGTTAAGTATTTAATCCGTATGAACTTATTAAACCTACGTTTTGGACTATAACTTATGAACTATGAACTTATGTTTTGAACTTACGTTTTATGCTTCCGCTGTTTAAATCTGAATTTAGCTTACCTAAAGTTGGTTACCATCTTATGGTCACCAATTGTATTGAGGTCGGTTTTACTTACTTAATTACATTGTTCAATATGATTGGTGGCTCGATCCTGGTCATGTCACGCCTCCAAGCGGTGATACTCCGCGTGTGGATTTTGGGGGTGTGACAGATTGGTATCAGAGCCATTGGTTATAGTGAACTTGGTTTTAAAAAGGGGAAAAGCTTTTTGATAAAACCAGACTATAACCTGTACTGTCCTCAACGATCCACAACGACGCTTCGCTCCACGTGCAAGACTCAACATCCTAGGTGATATGGTTTATGTTTATATTACCTACTTGTTAGTTACATGGTACATTGTTCATGGTATGCATTAGTTAATGTGATAACTGCTATTTGAACCTTGTGTGCTTACTCTTTTCTGTCACTCCACACTTACGCACTTGCGACACCTTTCTTACGTGTGTCCCTTCGATGTGAAGATCATGAGTGGACGTCTCGACATGACCCAGGGTCAGCTGACGACCTTGATCAACGAACGGATTGCTGAAGCCTTAGCAACCCAAACAGGGAGTCAACCCATGCACCCTCAAACACGCATGGGCACCTTCAAGGCGTTCCTAGAATGCAAACCTCCCACTTTCGATGGCACTGAAGGGACAATCGGCCTTCTACACTGGATCTAGAGAATCGAATATACATTCGAAGAGAGTGAAAGCCCTGCCAGCAAACGAGTAGAGTACGCTACTGGCATGTTGCAAGGGAAAGCGTATTCTTGGTGGAGCGCACAAGTTCAGATGCTCGGATTGGCAGACGCGAATGCCATCCTCTGGAGCGACTTCAAGGATTGGATTAAGGAAGAGTTCTGCCACCTGGACGACATTCTGAAACTTGAGATAGAGTATTATAGTTTAAAGATGGAAGGATCAGAGATTGAGGCATACACAAAGAGGTCCAACGACTTGGCTGCCTTATGTCCTAACATGTCACAACCCATATCTAGGCAAATCAAGCTATACCTCAGAGGCTTAGTCCCAGAAATCCAAGGGTCTGTAAGTGCGGCCAACCTTCCCACAATCCAGCAAGTCGTTCGTTTGGCACACCAGCTCACCAATCAGGCGGTGGAAGAGGGCAAGCTGCCCAAGCGTATTAACGCTACTACTACTGATGCTCCCAGTAACAACAAGCGCAAGTGGGATGGAAATTCGGGCGAGGGTTCTACTCTAGTTCAGTTTCAGTCCCAGCAGCGAAGGATAGATGAACACAGGAACCCCAGTCAGCAGCCTTCTGGAAATCAAGGTCAGGTTAGATACAAGGGAAAACACCCTAAGTGCAATCGATGTGGTTTGCACCACAGCAGGCCGTGCAACAAGGGTCGTTGTCAGAGATGTAACAAGTTTGGACATGAAGACAAAGATTGTCGGAGCTCACGTCCTGCGAATCAGAATCGACAACAGCAGAACCAACAACAACACCAGCAGGGTAATAAGGGATGCTTCCAGTGTGGTGCTGAAGGTCACTTCAAGAGGCACTGTCCACAGCTAAATCAAAATCAGAATCAGAATCAGAATCAGAATCAGAACAACAACCAAGGAAATGTGAACAACAATGGAGGCAAAAACGGGAGTAACAATAATGGAAATGGCGTCCTAGGTCGCACCTTCGTGATTGGTCAGGCTGACGCAAGGAACGATCCCAACGTTATGATGGGTAAGTTTCTTCTGAATGACTTCTTTGTTGCTGTTTTGTTTGATTCAGGTGCCGATACTAGTTATGTGTCCTTAAAAGTTAGCCAAATGCTTAAGCGCACTCCAACACTCCTGAACACCAAACACACGGTAGAACTAGCAAACGGTAAAAGCCTTAAGGCCACGCGCATAGTTAAGGGTTGTAACCTTGTTTTAGCTGGTCAGACTTTCTCTATCGATCTTATTCCAATCACACTTGGTAGTTTCGACGTCGTTATTGGGATGGATTGGCTATCTCATCATCAAGCGGAGATTGTTTGCAAGGAGAAAATCGTCCGCATTCCTCGTTCTGGTAAAGAACCCCTCGTGATTCATGGCGACAAGAGTGGTGCTGTCATAGGCATTATCTCTTTCCTTAAGGCCCAGAAGTGTTTGCGAAAGGGCCACGTTGCCATCCTAGCCCTCGTTTCTGATACATCAATGGAAGAGAAGAGAATTGAAGACATTCCTATTATGCGCGATTTTCCTGAGGTATTCCCTGAGGAATTACCTGGTCTCCCGCCCCATCGACAAGTCGGGTTTCAAATCGAGCTAGCTCCTGGAGCAGCGCCAATAGCTCGCGCACCTTATCGTCTAGCTCCATCAGAACTTGAAGAACTATCCACGCAACTACAAGAACTCTTGGAAAAGGGTTTCATACGTCCTAGCTCTTCGCCATGGGGAGCTCCAGTGTTATTCGTGAAGAAGAAAGACGGTACCTTTAGAATGTGTATTGACTATCGCGAACTTAACAAGGTGACCGTGAAGAATCGTTATCCTCTTCCACGTATTGACGATTTGTTCGACCAGTTGCAAGGGTCGAGTTATTACTCTAAGATTGATTTGAGATCGAGATACCATCAGCTGAGAGTCCGAGATGAGGACGTCTCCAAAACAGCATTCAGAACCCGCTACGGCCATTACGAGTTTCTGGTTATGCCTTTCGGATTGACGAATGCACCAGCGGTCTTCATGGATCTCATGAACCGAGTGTGCAAGCCTTACCTGGATAAGTTCGTTATTGTTTTCATCGACGACATCCTGATCTATTCTAAGAGTCAGGAGGAACACGAGCAGCATCTACGACTTATGCTGGAACTTCTTCGAGCAGAGCAATTGTATGCCAAATTTTCGAAATGTGACTTCTGGCTTCGCGAAGTCCACTTTCTAGGCCATGTGGTAAACAAGGATGGGATTCATGTGGATCCATCCAAGGTCGACTCGATCAAGGACTGGCCTGCACCCCGTACACCAACAGAAATCCGCCAATGCTTGGGTTTGATATTACAGAAGATTTATCAAGGATTTCTCTAAGATTGCGCAACCTCTCACTTCACTGACTCAGAAGGGTGTCACCTACTGTTGGGGTGATGCACAGGAGTCCGCATTCCAGCACCTAAAAGATAGACGTTGTAGCGCGCCTATCCTCTCATTGCCTGAAGTCACACATGATTTTGTGGTTTATTGCGACGCTTCCATCCAAGGACTTGGTTGCATGTTGATGCAACGTAACAAGGTCATTGCCTATGCATCGCGCCAACTTAAGGTTCACGAAAGGAACTACACTACACACGACTTGGAATTAGGAGCAGTTGTTTTCGCACTTAAGATATGGAGACATTACCTGTACGGTACCAAGTGCACCATTTACACCGATCACAGGAGTCTCGAGCATATCTTCAAGCAAAAGAATTTAAACATGCGACAACGCCGATGGGTCGAACTCTTGAATGATTACGAATGTGCGATCAAGTATCATCCGGGCAAAGCCAATGTTGTGGCCGACGCCCTCAGTCGAAAGGATACTATACCTAAGCGTGTACGTGCGTTACAGCTTACCATTCACTCTAACCTTCCCGCTCAAATTCGTGATGCCCAGGTTGAAGCGCTGAAAGCAGAGAACATCAGGGCTGAGTCCCTGCGAGGGTCGAGGCAGCGGTTAGAACAAAAGGAAGACGGCGCCTACTATGTTAACGGACGCATCTGGGTTCCACTTTATGGAGGCTTACGCGAGCTTGTGATGGATGAAGCACACAAGTCTCGTTACTCAGTACATCCTGGTTCAGATAAGATGTACCACGACCTAAAAGCTACATACTGGTGGCCTAGCAAGAAAGCTCACATAGCAACCTATGTTAGCAAATGTTTGACTTGTGCGAGAGTCAAGACCGAATACCAGAAACCATCAGGCCTACTTCAACAACCAGAGATACCTAAATGGAAATGGGAGCAAATTTCCATGGATTTCGTTACTGTCCTGCCCAGATTTCAACGCGGAAACGATACCATTTGGGTGATCGTGGATCGGCTGACCAAGTCTGCACATTTTCTGGCAATCAAGGAAACGGATAAGTTTTCTACTTTAGCAGACATCTATCTAAAAGAAGTGGTGTCAAGGCACGGAGTGCCAACCTCCATCATTTCTGATCGTGACGCGCGTTTTACTTCTGAACTGTGGCAAGCTATGCACAAGTCCTTTGGCTCACGTTTAGATATGAGCACCGCTTATCACCCACAGACGGATGGGCAATCTGAACGCACCATCCAAACCCTTGAAGACATACTTAGGGCATATGTAATCGACTTCGGCAATGGCTGGGAAAAGCACCTCCCGCTAGTGGAGTTTTCATATAACAACAACTACCACACCAGCATCCAGGCCGCTCCGTTTGAGGCATGGTATGGACGTAAATGCCGATCACCTCTCTGTTGGGCAGAAGTTGGTGACAGTCAAATCACTGACCCAGAACTTGTAATAGATACAACCGAAAGGATTGCTCAGATACGACAGCGAATGGCGGCAGCTCGTGACCGTCAGAAAAGCTATGCGGATAAGCGAAAGAAACCACTCGAGTTCCAGGTTGGGGATCGAGTGCTACTCAAAGTCTCACCTTGGAAAGGTGTATTTCGTTTTGGCAAACGAGGCAAGCTCAATCCATGCTATGTCGGACCATTCAAAATCATTGAGAAGATTGGCAAGGTAGCCTAAAGGTTGAATCTACCTGAAGAACTCAGCGGAGTTCATAATGTTTTCCATGTGTCGAATCTGATGAAGTGTCTGTCAGATGAGACCCTCATAGTTCCCTTAAAGGAGCTCACTATCGACGACCAGCTGCGATTCGTCGAGGAACCAGTAGAGATTACTGATCGAGATGTTAAGATCCTCAAGCGCACCAGAATACCTCTTGTCCGAGTTCGTTGGGATGCCCGTCGTGGCCCAGAGTATACCTGGGAATGAGAAGACCAAATGAAACTCAAGTATCCCCAGCTGTTTAAGAAAAGTGCAACCACTATTGAGGCTGAAGCTACTGCAGAATTTCGGGACGAAATTCCAAATCAACGGGGGGATGATGTGACACCCCAGGAAAACCAGGAAAACAACGCAACTTAACTAGCTTCCTCAGTAACCACGTGCTAAATTTTGGGACGAAATTTTCTTAACAGGGGGAGAATGTGACAACCCGCAAAATTCCATGTATTCCGTACAATCTATTAATGTTAATTAAAGTACTTGATGACTGTGCTGAATCATTTAACTGCTCTCTGATTACTGTGTTATGCTTACATGTATTTGTTAACATACTAATAGTATACAGAAAAGTTACTAAATAGTCCGGTATGCCTTCCTGAGTGTTAAAAATTAAAAACGTTGCAAAATATATATGTAGGACACTTTACGGATTAATTAAGCACTTTAACGGAACAACACCGAACCGAACAACCGGACTTTACCCGGAACATAAAAATATTGCCAAAAACATTGTTATACTTTTCTGAGCTAGTTAGGGTCCCCGAATACCCTAACACCCGTCATATTATTAAACACACATTATACACTAATCATATCATTAGTTTTCAACCAAGTCCTAACTAGATCCTAACTTAACCATCACAAACCAACCCTTACCCCCGCCCCCTCTAGCTGACGGTCACCCCAAGGGGTGACCCACACCCATTTTCTTGATTATTTAATTGGCAAGTGTTGGATATCTAGGATACACATTACATGTTGGTCATTAAGGAAGTTGGTCTATAACTATGTTCATGAGTTAACCACTATCTCTCATCAACACAACACCCATCAACAACTCCTCCTTCCCTCTTGCTTATGTTCGGCCGAAACCCCCAACCATCATCCACCCACCATTCATATCTTGTCTTGCCATTTTACATACATACAAGCGTGCAAGAGATTATTCAAGAAGGCCCGGTGCACTCGGAAGCTCAAGAACCTCTCTAGATTTCTTTTATCCACCACTTTTACGCCTTGTTTCTCCCCTAGCCTTGTGCTAGTAGTAAGTGCTTCTAATCATCATCTTTTTCTTGTATTTGGTGGTTAATAGACGATTTAATGGTGAAAATTTGAGAAACACTAAGGAACTTACATTAATCTTAAACATAAAGTGATAAAGGGCGGATAAAGAGAAGTTATGTGTGTAAATCATGTAGATCTTGTGTTGCTATGACTCTTGTTGATTATCTGATGATTTGTTGGTTAATATTGATGTTTGATGTTGTTGTGATCACTGAACATGCTAACGGAATAAATCGAACGCGCTTTAGAAGGTTAAAGACTAAAAACAGAATGCTGTTTAGTGATCACAGCCAACTTCAGTTGGCTGTAACAGGACTGCAACTTAACGAAAAATGTATTTTCTGAAGTCTAGGTTTATGTATTATGAAATACGGTTCTAATGGCACCGGAATCATAATTTTGTGACTTCGTTTACTATTTTAAAAGTGTCATTTCGTAACAGCAGCTAGAGCTGCATTTTTCTGCTGAAAATATGCGTTTTGTTTTCTGTCATAGTTTGAGTTCTGTGTAGAGTTAGATCATGAAACTTATACTGCAGATGACCACCGATGTATTTGTAATTCTCTCACTGGAATTTCGTAAATTGGACTCTCGATGAATTTTAAATAAATTATTCTGTGGACTGTGGTCAGAAAAAGATAAATCTGAGTTCAGTCCGGAAAATGAATTTTATAAAATATTGGTAATGAACTGGACCCCGATATTTTCACACAATAATACTTGGATCATTTAAGATAATCTGTAAAAATTTGGGAATTTTTGAAATAAGATAACTATTTTATTAAAATCTCCGAAAACAGCCCAGTATTGAATATGTAAGCTGAAACGACATAAGTTGTAATTTGCGTGTCTAAATGTCGAGTATGCTATCTGTGAATGATGTAACATGTTATATATGTTATGTGCATTATCGTATGGTTGTTTATGAGTGGGGAATGGATGGGAAACTTATATGAGCATAAACCGTTAAAGTGATGCATGTTATGTGATGAATAAGTGTAGGAACTTTGTGCTCTACTTGAAAACCACTAAATGACTAACTGGTAATCATATTAGGACGTGATTGACCGACCTTGACTGTTAGCTATTTTTGAGAGTCAAACCGAGCAACCGAGGTGAGTTCACACTTTTCTACAAAGCATGGTAAATTCCCGGTGGGAATGGGAATGGGTACAGGAATAGGGATTCCTCGTCCTTGAGACGTGTTCAGGAATGTAAATTCCTCGTCCTGTTGGGACGTATTAGACTTACTGGACTAGAACTCTATCAACGCAGTCCCTCCCTTTTTGTATCGACTTAATCGTTGAGGCTATGGCTAGCGGGTCATTAGTTAATAGCGTTATTAGGTTTAACAAACCTCACACTGTGCCAGTTGGACGGGTGTGTACTAATGGACTATGGCACGTCGGTGACGATAGACACCGACTCTAGGGCACAATTGATTTTTTTGTTAGTAGTCGATATGATAAACGAGTCTGGTAGTTTAAAATAATGGGGTAGCTCCCCACGGCCGGAGTGCCGGGCTGGATAGCCAGGGAAGGTGAACACGAGATGGTTAACTAATAAATGTTTTCGAACTATGGGGTGACCCCCACGGCTAGATAGCTGATTAAGATTAAACTACGTTTTTGGAAACAACTCTAATATGGACAACCAACCGTGAACTCACTCAAGTTTGTTGTTGACTCGTTATTACATGCTTTGCAGGTCATTAGATGCTATGAAGCTTGCACGAGGAGAAGGTTGTTGTGGAATATGTCCCGTGTTAAGTATTTAATCCGTATGAACTTATTAAACCTACGTTTTGGACTATAACTTATGAACTATGAACTTATGTTTTGAACTTACGTTTTATGCTTTCGCTGTTTAAATCTGAATTTAGCTAACCTAAAGTTGGTTACCGTCTTATGGTCACCAATTGTATTGAGGTCGGTTTTACTTACTTAATTACATTGTTCAATATGATTGGTGGCTCGATCCTGGTCATGTCACGCCTCCAAGCGGTGATACTCCGTGTGTGGATTTTGGGGGTGTGACAACAACCTCCAGACAGAGAAGTTGAATTCCGAATCCATTTGATACCAGGGACAGCACCAATTTCCAAAGCACCTTACCGTCTGGCACCCGCAGAAATGCAGGAACTAAAAAAACAGTTAGACGAATTATTAGAGAAAGGATTCATACAGCCCAGTTCATCACCATGGGGAGCGCCAATCTTATTCGTCAAGAAGAAAGACGGATCGATGCATATGTGCATTGACTACCGTGAATTGAACAAGGTCACGATTAAGAATATGTATCTATTATCAAGAATCGATGATCTGTTTGACCAGTTGCAAGGAGCTCGATTTTTCTCCAAAATAGATTTAAGGTCAGGATATCATCAATTATAGGTACAGGAAGAGGACATTCCTAAGACCACGTTTAGAACAAGGTATGGTCATTATGAATTTACTGTCATGCCATTTGGTTTAACCAATGCCCCAGCTCCATTTATGGACATGATGAACCGAATATGTAAGCCATATTTGGATAAATTCATAATTGTTTTTATAGATGATATTCTCATTTACTCTAAGAGTAAAGAAGAACATGCAAAGCATTTGCACACACTTCTAAGTTTATTAAGAAAAGAAAAGCTTTAAGCTAAATTTTCGAAGTGTGAGTTTTGGTTAGAACAGGTAAAATTTCTTGGACAATTAGTCAATCATGAAGGAATTCATGTAGATCCTACTAAGATCGAGGCAATTACCAAATGGAAAACCCCTGAGTCACCAACCGAGGTTAGAAGTTTCTTAGGATTGGCCGGTTATTATAGAAGATTTATTCAAGATTTTTCTAGAATAGCCATTCCCTTGACTAAGCTAACATGTAAATCTGTTAAGTTTGAATGGGGATCGAAACAAGAAGAAGCATTTAGAATTCTTAAGAACAGATTGACCAACGCACCCATACTAGCGTTACCAGAAGGAACTGAAGATCTTGTAGTCTATTGTGATGCTTCTAAGTTAGGTTATGGATGTGTGTTGATGCAACGTCAAAAGGTTATAGCTTACGCCTCTAGACAACTTAAGAATCATGAAGAGAATTATTCAACCCATGATTTAGAATTAGGAGCCATAATTTTTGCCTTGAAATTTTTGGAGACATTACCTTTACGGTAGTAAGTTTACTATTTTCACAGACCATAAGAGTTTAAGGTATGTTTTCGGGCAAAAGGAATTGAATATGAGACAAAGACGCTGGATGGAGATGCTTAGTGATTATGATTGTGATATCCAGTATCATGCAGGAAAGGTAAATGTAGTAGCTGATGCTTTAAGTCGAAAGTATCATGAAAAACCAAAAAGAGTACGTTCACTCAATTTAAATCTGCAAATAGATTTAAATGAGCAGATTAGGAAAGCACAAGAATCAGTAATCAAGGATGATACTGAAAAGTTAAAAGGGATGATTAAGGAACTAGAACAAGGAACAGATGGAATTTGGAGATTTCATAAGAAAAGAATGTGGATACCTAAATTAGGAAACCTACGCCACCGTATACTAGAAGAAGCCCATAAATCTAAGTATACGATGCATCCTGGAAGTGATAAGATGTATCAGGACTTAAGAAAGAATTTTTGGTGGATAGGAATGAAAAAGGATATAGCAGCATATGTTGCAAAATGTTTAACCTGTTCACAAGTCAAAGCTGAACATCAGAAACCCTTAGGATTATTGCAACAATTAGAAATGCCAGTATGGAAATGGGAATTGATAACAATGGATTTTGTTACTAAATTACCCAAAACAAGAAAAGGTAATGATACAATCTGGGTGATTGTAGACAGGCTAACTAAGTCAGCTCATTTCCTACCAATGAAAGAAACTTTCAGTATGAAACAATTAGCTAAATTGTATGTAAATGAAATAGTTTCTTTACATGGAATTCCTCTATCAATTGTTTCTGACAGAGATAGTCGTTTTACCTCTCATTTTTGGACAAGTTTCCAAAAAGCCATGGGAACCAAGCTAAATCTAAGCACAACTTATCATCCTCAAACAGACGGGCAAAGCGAAAGGACAATTCAGACAATGGAAGACATGCTTAGAGCTTGTGTAATTGATTTTGGAGGTAATTGGGACTATCACTTACCATTGATAGAATTTTCTTATAATAATAGTTATCACACAAGTATTAATGCTGCACCATTCGAAGCACTTTATGGACGAAAGTGCCGAACTCCAGTCTGTTGGGCAGAAATTGGAGAAAAGCAACTATCTGGACCTGAGATAGTACAGAAAACGACTGACAAGAGCATTCAAGTCAAGGAACGACTGAAAGCAGTACGCGATCGACAAAAGAGTTATGCAGATAATAGACGAAAGCCATTGGAATTTCAAGTAGGAGATAAAGTGTTATTAAAAGTCTCTCCTTGGAAAGGAGTAGTAAGATTCATCAAAGGGGGAAAGCTAAGTCCCAGGTATGTTGGACCTTTTGAAATTATTAGAAGAATAGGACCTCTAGCCTATCAGCTACAACTGCCAGAGGAAATGGCAGGAATACATGATGTATTTCATGTATCTAATCTCAAGAAATGCTTAGCTGATGAATCACTGATGGTACCTCTTAAAGATATAGAGGTAAATGAGCAGTTAAAATTTGTAGAAAGACCTCTACAAATTGAAGACAGGAAAGTTAAGAATCTCAAGCAAAAGAGATTAGTTCTGGTCAAAGTAAAATGGGACTCCAAAAGAGGACCAGAGTATACATGGGAACTTGAATCAAAAATGCAAAGGAAATATCCACACATGTTCCAGTAGATCTCGAGGATGAGCTCTAAAACAAGGTGGGGAGGATGTAACAACTCTCCAAAATATTTTCGACGCCCTAAAATATATTAAAATACCCCAATATATACTAAAATATACCCCGTATGTGAAAACCGAGCCCAAAGATCTTATTTTTATAAAAATTAATTAAAAACAAATTTCTGGTGTCGCTCGCGGGCCGCGTAGCCTTTGGCTACTGCTTACGCGGGCCGCGACAGCTTGAAGTCAGGGCGAGCCCCTGAGCCGCCACGTGTCATGATTGTGTCGAACCTATACCAACGAATCAACAACCCTAGCAGCTACACCCCTACTACGCGGGCCGCGTAAGCCTTAGCCTAATCTTACGCGGGCCGCGAGGAAGTCCAATATCAGCCCTATAAATAGCAGGCATCGACAGTTCATTCGAATTCGTTCACATTTCTTTCTCTCTCGAAATTACATATAGTGTAAACTATTTCCGGGCATAATATCCCCCTAATTAACGAAGTTCTGCTCCGTTGTAAGTATCATAACCCCGGTTATGTATTAGATACGCTGCCCGATGGATCCAAGGTTCCGTAACGGCTGTCGTGGTTCTGCCCGACGTAGTCGTTGGAATGCCGTCTCGGGGAGGGTATCATTAATATAAATAATGGTTTATTATACTAACACGTGTGCATTTGTGTAAATTATAGATAATCACCAGGAAACCCTTAAAGGAAACCTAAGACAGGAATGTGAGTAATCTCCTTTTTGCAAATTGTTTTTACAAACCCTCACTTAATTAAGGATATATTAAACAGTGATTGAGTATTTGTATTCTACAATTATCGTCGGTATGTTGGGGTTTTGTATACAAAATTTGTTACTGCCTTGCGAGGAGTAACATGACCACAAGTCGGGTTGACAGTACCATGGGTGGTAATTGAATAGATGGAAATAAATGTAATTGCGCGACCGCCCTCAATACTGTACAATGGTCTTTATTAAACTTGATTAAACTGGGATTCACTCACCAGTATTTCCCACTGACAAAATGTTTTTAAAACGCGTTTCAGGTAACAAAATGTGAAAGCCAAATAGAAGCCAGCTGGACAGCACTGAAGGCTTGGAAAAGTGGCAATAAAGTTACCTAAAAATAAAGAGATATTTTATTAAATAAAATAGGGTTTACCCCTATGAAAATGCGTGTACTTAAAACTTGGGATTTTTTCCACATGTGTAATATTATGAAAGTGTGGTATTTACTCTGATAAAATATTTCCTAACTACGATCCTGATGTAATTTCCGCAGCCAAAATGGATAAAATACAGATACCACCCAAACTGGCCGCGGCCGCCCATTCCCAGGTTTGTTAGGGGACGGGGGTTGTGACAGTAGTTAATTCAATGTTGTAACAAATAATGTTTTGGACAACTGTTAAAACTATTGGGACCATGTGTACTAAGATCCATAAGGATCAAACAACTATGTTGTGGTTGTAGGTTGTTTTTAAACTGTAAACTCTAAACTTTAAACTTATATTTTAATTAAGTTATATGTCCAAAATAAATATTGCATCTTCTACTAAGATACTTATGGGTACCAGCCTCCGTCACTGCCACGTTTGTATTTCCGTTGCGACGTTTTTGGGGTGTGACACTCGAGCAAAATAATACATGGACTTATTTACCTGTCGGCAAAAAGGCAATTGGATGTAAATGGGTATTCACTGTTAAGGTTAATCCAGACGACTCTCTTGCTCAGTTAAAGGCTCGTCTAGTTGCAAAAGGTTATGCTGAAACTTACGGGATGGATTATTCTGAGACGTTTTCTCTGGTTGCTAAGTTAGCATCCATTCGTATATTTATCTCGTTGGCTACCATGTATAACTGGGGTTTGTATCAACTTGATACCAAGAATGCATTCTTACATGGAGATTTGAAAGAAGAAGTTTATATTGAGAAACCACCTGGGTTTGTTGCTCGGGGAGGGGGGGTCGAGTAAAGTATGCATGTTAAAGAAATCTTTGTATGGTCTTAAGCAATCTCTTGGTGCTTGGTTTGGGAAGTTCAGTACCGTGGTTACTGAATTCGGTTTGAAAAGAAGTTCGTATGATCATTCGTTGTTCTTCACTTCATCAAAGTTGGGATGCATTCTTCTATTTGTATACGTGGGTGAAATTGTAATTACAGGGAGCGATGAAGTTGGCATCAAGAAATTAAAAGGTTTTCTAGGAGCTCGTTTTTATACTAAAGACTTAGGAACATTATAGTATTTCTTGGGGATTGAGGTATCTTGGTTTAGAAAAGGGATTTGTCTAAATCAGTAGAAATATTGTTTGGATGTTCTAAAAGATTCTGGGATGATTGCAGCTAAGAACTGTGATGTGCTAATGATACCAAATGTGAAATTGAAAGCAGATGATGGTGACCTTCTTGAAGATCCAGAAAAATACAGAATAATCATTGGTAGGTTAAACTATCTAACCATTACTAGACTAGATATTTCTTTTCCGGTTAGTGTGGTCAGTTAGTTTATGGCATCCCCTAGATCTTCACATTGGGAAGCTGTTTGTCACATCCTTAAGTACCTAAAAGGTGCTCCAGGATGAGGTATCTTGTATCAGAATCATGGTCATCATAAACTAGAAGGCTTTACAGTTGTCATGGAAAAGCAAGAAACAAAGTTTTGTATCACGTTCAAGTGCATAATCAGAATACAGGGCTATGGTACAAACTTCTTGTGAGCGTTCGAAATCTTCTTAATGAGGTTGGGTTTAGACAAACAAAACCCAAGAATTTATGGTGTGATAATATGATAGCTATTCATATTGCAAATAACCTCGTGTTTCACGAAAGAACCAAACACATAGAAGTTGATTGTCACTTCACCCAGGAAAAGCTTGAGGATGGAATGATTACAATGCCTCATGTCAAAACTAGAGATCAATTAGCAGATGTGTTCACCAAAGTGTAACACCCGCCAAAAAACAGGTCCTAGAAAACCCAACTCGTTTTGTCAACCGGACCCTCATCAAAAAAAAAAACGTGAACTATTAGTATCATTCATTATTGTTAATAATGCCATGTATTAAATTAATTAATATAATTATATTTGAGTTTTTTTTATCATTGACATTTCATCAATAAATCCATATATATATATATATATATATTAGGGTTTATGCGAGAACCACATTTATTGCGAGAACCTGAGAACCAATGTGAACACAACAAAAAAACTTAAAAAAACCTAACCCCCCCCCCCCCCCCAAGCTAAATGCTAAAAACTAAACTCCCCCAAAAAACCTAAAAAAACCATAACCCCTCCCCCCCCCCCCCCCCCCGGCTAAATGCTAAAAACTAAACCCCCCAAAAAACCTAAAAAAATCTAAAAAACACACAATTTTTTTTATATTTTTTATGTAAAAAATCGCTACTTTTAGTAGCAAAAAAAATTTAATAATGAAATACAATGATTTTTAATTAAAAAATATTAAAAAAATTGTGTGTTTTTTAGCTATTTTTAGGTATTTTTGGTTGTGTTCAGATTGATTCTCGCGGTTCTCGCAATAAAGAGTGGTTACTAACGGATCCTTCTCATATATATATAGGGAGGGGTTAAAATGGAAGCTACCCCCATTGCGAGAACCACTTTTCCACCTTTGATCTATTGAGATAGATGGTTGAGATCAAAAGTTACTTTATCTAATATTTTATTCCTTTTGTTTTATTATGTTTTGAATATTTTATTATCAAAAGGTTAATATGGTCAAGTTGCTTTTTTTGTCTTACTAGGATTGCGACCCGCCGCAATGCGGAGGGGATTCTTTAGTTATAACTAAGTGGATATAGGACCCTGACATTATGTTAAACCTGTCAAACAGGGAGAAAATAGACGATGTAAACACGTTCACCCACACACGCACGTTGCGTCGTGTTAACTCACAAAATTTAGAACGAAACGTAAAAACGTTAAACTAAAGACGCACGTTGCGATGTGTTAAGTCACAAAATTTAGAACTAAGCATAAAGCGAAAAATTTGCGGAAAATGAAAACTATAAAGGACCAAAGTTAAAAGTAAAAAAAGTTATGAGAATAGATTGCAAAAGATAAAAAGTTTTGAGTTAAAAGTAAAAAGCAAATAGTTTTGGGTTAAAAGTAATTTATGAAATATTTTTGGGTGA
>JARYGA010046033.1:0-47250 GCA_030545235.1 Helianthus tuberosus | reverse complement strand
AAAGAGAGCAGAGAAAGAAAGGCTCATACAAGAGAGTCATGAAAGATGGTTGAAGTCTTTAGAACCAAAGAAAGTGGATGAAAGGATCATCGACACTAAAAAGGAGATGACATCCGAGAATCTGACGAAGATGGCAGACCAAGTTCTAATGGCGAAAGCACTTGAGGTAGATTCCAAATCTACTTCTAACTCTGAGTCATCATGAAAGGTCAGTAGCAGTGGTATCAGAGCTATGATACCGATTTAACAGTCAGTTAAATCACCCAAAGCTCATCAGTTTTTGGTTCAACGGGAGTTTTGATGTTAAAACAGAGAAAATCACCAAAATAAAGGTCAATTCACAGATGGATATTGGAATTGAAGACTTAATTCTGTTCGGAATTGATTCGCGTACAATCCTGTGAAGTTTCATCATGAAACTCACACAAATAAAGATTCTGGATCGAAAAAACGTGATTTGGAGTCTTCTTGAGCTGTTAGAACATATCCGATCGGATGACCATCCGATCGGATGACCCTCCGATCAGATGACCATTCGACCCATGTCATTAGCTTATGTTTGATAGATCAGTTGGTTTTCACACGAATGTTCATTCGATTGAATGACCATCCGATCGAATGACCATCCGATCCACTAACACAAGTTTGTTCACTTTGTCATTCAATCAAATGAGCATCCGATCAGACGACCATCCGATCGGACGACCATCCGATCGGACGACCATCCGGACAAGAAGACCCATCCGGTCGGATGACCATCCGACAACATGCCATTCGACGAGATGATCAAATGCCTAAAAAAAGGCATTTTTTTATCGCAACGACGAGGAGAGTCTCCAGAAAAAATTTGGTGATTGAAAATTTTTTCGGGTTTTTAACAACCAAGCTGGGTTGTTCGGGGACACCGTCTGTGGCTTCAGTGAACATATTTGATGATGCGATCACGGATTGTGGAAACTAGTGGGGTAGTCATGATACTAGTGCAGAAAGTTTATCTTCCAGGGTACCTGACTATTTATGGGCCAAAAGGAAAAATCCGCAACAATGAAAAACTGGCGTTTTGAGGAAAATTGTCATATTTTCGGCATAGTCGAGTTTTTCACAGATAAAAGAGGACTGAATTGCTCATTTTGAGGGGGAATTCAGGGATAGATACGTCAGAATTTGCAAAAATAAGGGGGAATAAAAATTTCAATGTCATATGTTGAAATTCCGGCATTTTTTAAATTCATGACAACTGCAACAGTATTCGGGTGGTTTCGACTTCAGATTGTCAGGGGGAATGTGAATCTGATCGTGGGTGAAAGCTTCCGAGATCAAGATAATCCGAGGTGTTGATATCTGATCATGGCGAGAGCATCGGAGATCTGAGAGTGATCGTGGATGATAGCTTCTGAGATCTAGATTATCTGAGGTGATGAATCTGATGGTGGACGAATGCTTCAGAGATTGGATTACATTACCTGATGATTTGTTTTCCAATGAAGATTTGCTGATTGTGGAGAATACCGTTTACACGGATCTGTCATTCTTACGATGCGTTAACGTTGATCACGGTAAATGGGATATCAGATCTTCAGGGGGAATTACGGATTTGAAGTTAACTAGTGGTGTATTTGAAGTTTCTATCAATTGCCGGTTGAGTTTTTATACATTCTTAGATCGAGCAAGCGGAATGCAAGATCATGGTGCTAAATTGACATATCAAAAACTGAGCTCGGATGCGGTTAGTGTTGAAACAGAGGATGCTGCAGTGATTAGTTTCAAGTTGGTGATTGTTCGTGAAGGTTGCAGTTTAGCAAATCAGAGGACAGTCGTAAACTGTGCAAAACACCTGAAGATTCATTCTAGGGGGAATTAGTGCTTTATACTGCGAAAAGCAAACCCGAATCATCAATCGAGGGGGAATCTATTGTCAGATTTCAAGATACCTGATTGAAGTTGCAGAAAAGTTGTAGATTACAAAATATTCAAACCTGGCTCAAGGTTCTCAAAGTGTTAGAGACGATTCGACAGTGACAGCTGATGTGTGCAAAATGCAACATATAAATTACATCAATTATGGCATAAAACTAACCCTTTTTTTAGTACTAATGTTGGAAAAAGTGTGCTTTTGTCTTCCTTTGTATTTTCAGGATTAAATGAGCTCAAATTAACAAAAGAAGCAAAAAGACAGCAAAATCTAACATAAATACAAGATAAGGAACAAACGTGACATGCCCGACCCCACGACAGCATCTTCCTAAGCAAAACAAGAAGACAGAAGACTGAACACGCCCCGTGCTCAGCCAGCACGGGGGCGTGCCCAAGCGTCAGCAGAAAAAACAAAGTGGTAGAAGCTTCTATTGCCCACCACGGGGCCGTGCTCAGCGGACACGGGGCCGTGGTCAACTATAAGATTCGCACAATCCAGGCAAATCTTTATAGTATAAAGATTCTTCTGCACACGGGGTCGTGCTCAGCGGACACGGGGGCGTGGTCAACTAATAAGACAAGCTGCAATAAATGAAGAAAGAGAAGGATGTGGACACGGGGCCGTGCCCGAGCTTCTGTTCAGCCTATAAATAGGAGTGCTTGGCTCAAGCTCAAACCATCCCTTGGCACACCACCTCTCTCACACTTCACCCACCACCACCATAACACCATCATCCACCACCATCATCCATTGTCCATCATAGAGTGTGTGAGTCGTCTCGGGATCCAAGATTGATCGTAAGAGTTCTTGACAAACAAGGCCATGTTTGCCTAAGTCTCTTACATCACTTGGTGAAGACAAGTGTCTAGTGTAATACTTTTTATTTCTAATATTTTTGCACTTTTTACTTGGTTTTGTATTAATGACTTTAATAACTAGTTTCTTATGTTGAAGGTGATTCTTCCTTATCGTTTTTCCGTGGTGTCTTGACATTATTTTACTGTCTACATAAAATAAAAGATTTTCACCATTCATATCTCCACGGTCTATATGGAGGTATGTTGGCTACCTGGTCGGGGGTTAAGGGAACGGTTTGGTAAGAGTCTTGCCATTGTTCAGCGTTTAGAGGTCCTGCAATGGACCTGGGTCAAATTTAGTAGGACCTCCTTCAATACTTAACGGTATTGGATGGCGGGGGTCCAAACTCTTTGATCCCCTCATAAGTTAAACTACTATTAATACTATAACCCGGCTATTTAGGACTGTATACCTGCTGACTCAGACTACTTAGTCGAGGGTAACGTCACCTCCAATAGAGGGACCTACCATAATTTGCATTAATAACTTAATTCATTATCTTTCAATAATCCGACCCTTTAGGATTGTATCCTTGCTGACTCAAACTATTGGGTTGAGGGTAACGTCACCTTCAAAAGAGGGGCGTACTACAATAACTAAGATAATCTCTTAAATAAGTGCAAAAGTGCGGAAATAATCAAAGGTTACACTATACACGAGTCGGAACCAAGTGATTCATCTTGTATATCTGTTTTTTCTTTTATTTTTATTTTTTAGCATTTTAATTAGTTTTTATTTTTCTTAGCTTAAAACATTTTTCTAACTTTTTGATTTGATTAGACGTTGAGGATAAACCGGTACTAAAAGCTCTTGTGTCCTTGGACGACCTCGGTATCTTACCAACACTATACTACGCTCACGATGGGTGCACTTGCCCATATGTGTGTTTAGTATTAGTAAATATCGTGTTTTATAAATTTAAAACTTGGCTAAAGAAAGTGTAAAAGGGCTTAAAATATACTTAAATTCATATACACACTTCACACGCATCAAGTTTTTGGCGCCGTTGCCGGGGACACAAGGATTTTAAGAAAGCTTAAAATCGACGGCCTAATCAGTTTTTCAAAACCTTTTTAAAACACGCGCACATTTTTCTGTATTTTAGTTTAGTTTTGCATTTACAGTAACCTGTACACGGGTCATGCTCGCTGAACACGGGGCCGTGCTGCACATTGTCATAAAACACCCAGTAACAGTAGCTTGAACATGGGCCGTGCTCACTGAACACGCCCCGTGCTCAACGAAATCAGTAAATTTAATTAAAACGCCCAGATACAGATTCTGTACACGGGGCAGTGCTCACTGAACACGGGGCCGTGTCCAGCCTCTGTTTCCGTTTTTTTATTTTTGTTTTCTGATCTCGAGACTTGGTTGTGGTCTGCTGAGTGATTCTTATGGATCAATACTCAGGAGGTTACAACTACACCTATGAGGAGGATGATTATAGGAGTAACTATTGCACCAATTGTAGTAATCCGCACTCGGTTCACTATAATCACTCATATCAACCATCCACTTCATACACCTACTATGAGGAACCCAGGTACGAGCCATCGACTTCATACACATCCTATGAAGACCAAAGGTATGAACCTCCTCCCTCATACTCATATTTTGATGAACCAAGGTATGAGCCTTCATACTCATACTTTGAGGAATCAAGATATGAGCCACCACCTTCGTATGCTTACTATGAGGAACCATGGCGTGAACAACCCACCTCATATGAGTATTATGAAGAACAAAATTACGACCCTTATCCATCATATGCTTACAATGAAGAACAATGGTGTGAACCATCTACTTTATATGAGTATTATGAGGAACAAAGGATCGAACAACCGGATTCAAGCTTTGAAAATCCTGATCCTTTTTCTATAACCGAAGTGACCGAGAAGATATTAGAACACCTTAGAGTTATCGATCGTTACATAAAAGAATCTCGCGCAAGGGAAGAGGAGTCCCGCGCAAGAGAACAATTAAATAAAGAAGAGATAACTGAAAGTGAAAAAATGGAAGAACAAACAAGTGAAAAACCGACACATGAGTTAAACAACGAAAAAGGTGAGTCCGACAACGTTAAAATTCAAGAAGAGTCTAATTTTGAAGAAATTAATCTCTTGTCACCTTCTTTTGAAAATCATTGTTTAGTTCCAACTCATGCTAAGTTTTTAAAAGAATTAAACACTAACACTAAAATTGACGAAACGGTAAGCGTTAAGTTAACTAATGATCAAACCTCGCTAATAAAAGAAGACCCATTTGAAATTAACATTACACCGGTTCCATGTTTCTTTCAAAATTCGTTTATTAGTAATGTCACAATTGATAAAGATCTTTGTGTTAACATAATGCCTAATTACATTTTCGAAAAATTAAGTATTAGTGATTTTTCTCCACTTCAAATACCCATTTTTCTATCCAATCGAAAAGTAATAAAATCAATCGGTGTAGTTGAGGATGTCTTGGTTTAAACAAATCAAATGGTAATCCCAACCGACTTTGTCATCCTTGATGACGCTCCTCTAGTGTTGGGACGACCTTTTTGTAAAAACCCACGAAGCTTTGAAAAACCGGAAGTACAACAATCTATCTATTCAATTAGGGGCATTTAAAAGAAGTGTCGATCTTGAGCGTTCAATGAAATATCCATTCAGCAATAATGACCCCCTAATTGAAGATGAGCCAGAACCACCCGATAAGGTGGGTCTAGCCAAGGACCCTTATAAACATGGCGCACCACGGAGGCATTCCGCGGAACTATCCTTAGTTTAATTTAGATTAACTTTTATATTTTCTAGTTTAGTTTTAATTTCCAGGAATAAAACACACTCGGGATGGTGAAGGATACTAAGGGAAGCTTGAACCAACAACCCATGCACAAAAACAGAGCCTCCCGACAATTTTTCTTCATTACAGCAAGTTCAGCACGGGGCCGTGCTCACCCCAACACACCCCGTGCCCGAGGTTTTGTAAAAAATGCCCAGTTCAGGTACCTGGACATGGGGCCGTGCTCACTGAACACGCCCCCGTGCCCAGCCTTCTGTTTACTTTTGGTACTGGCAGTCTGGACAATGGGCCGTGCTCAGCCAACACCACCCCGTGTTCAGCTACCCAGTAACATAAAATCTTGTTTTTAATCCACTTTTACACATTTTAATCAACCAAAAAACTTATTTTTGGGACACATTGAGGACAATGTGTAATTTAAGTGTGGGGGGGATGCTAAAACCTTGAATTTTGCAAGTCCTAATAACAAGCCTTACACAAAACTCTATTGGAACCCCTAATCACCCCAAGGTTATAATTTTACAAATTTACAACCGATAGCGTCGTGATAAAAAGAACCAACATAAGAAAATTATGAAAAGGCATGACAAGCTTAGTTAAAATTTAATTATATATACTTGATCACATAAAAACCCATTCCCACAAAAGTGAGTTTTGAGCCTTTATTGAGCATACAAATATATATCTTTAAATTAAATGCTCATTTTTTGTTTCTTGTGTGAATAGCCGCTTGGTTCTTACAACTCTAGAACTTTCCATGACGATACATTCCCGGTCCTTACCAACTTAAACCCAAGTAAGTAAATGACGGAGGCATTAGGACTAACCCTTTTTCTTTCAACACGATTATTTTTCTTTTTTTTTTACCACCTACCCAAAATCCCCCCTAGTTAACCCCTTTGAGCCTAAACCTTTTCGTTTCTTTCCCCAAAACAAACACCCTTTACCCACCAAAACCTTTTTCATTTTAAACCCTTTGTTTTAGTAACAAGCTCGGTTTTTCTTATGACTTCATCAAAAAAAAAAAATTGATGATGATGAAGCCAAAAGAAATAAACAAACAAGTTTATCAAAAAGAACTTTGTTTGAAAAAAAAAGTCTTACGAAAACCGACGCTTTTTACGCCTTTCGCCCTTTTACTAACCACTAACCCAACCACCTACCTTTAACCCAAGTCTAACCCTTCACCCAAAAAGTCTTCTTGATATTTACAAAGGCATATAGTTAAAAAGGAGGAGGATTGATTGCTTGGCAAGCTTATGGTAGGAGTAAGTTCCATGCCGCTCTCGAGTGATTCACTAAAATACATCTTCGGCCGAGTGTTGAGTGATCCCCCGTGAGGTATGTGAACTTGTATATAAATAGAATTTTAAAGAGGCATGTTATGCCCTAATAAATAATTTATCTTATGAAAAGTTTTAAATAAATCATGACGAATAGGATTGTAAATAAATAAAAACATAACTTAATAAAGAATCTTGGAAAATCCCGACACTCTATGACAAGCCCAAAAAACCTTCTTCTCTACCCATTCCATTTGGGAGTGTGAAGCCACATTATAAAGAGTTTTGTTTGAGGACAAGCAAAGATTCAAGTGTGGGGGTATTTGATGTGTGCAAAATGCAACATATAAATTACATCAATTGTGGCATAAAACTAACCCTTTTTTTAGTACTAATGTTGGAAAAAGTGTGTTTTTGTCTTCCTTTTGTATTTTCAGGATTAAATGAGCTCAAATTAACAAAAGAAGCAAAAAGACAGCAAAATCTAACATAAATACAAGAAAAGGAACAAACGTGACATGCCCGACCCCACGACAGCATCTTCCTAAGCAAAACAAGAAGACAGAAGACTGAACACGCCCCGTGCTCAGCCAGCACGGGGGCGTGCCCAAGCGTCAGCAGAAAAGACAAAGTGGTAGAAGCTTCTATTGCCCACCACGGGGCCGTGCTCAGTGGACACGGGGCCGTGGTCAACTATAAGATTCGCACAATCCAGGAAAATCTTTATAGTACAAAGATTCTTCTGCACACGGGGTCGTGCTCAGCGGACACGGGGGCGTAGTCAACTAATAAGACAAGCTGCAATAAATGAAGAAAGAGAAGGATGTGGACACGGGGCCGTGCCCACTGGACACGGGGCCATGCCCGAGCTTCTGTTCAGCCTATAAATAGGAGTGCTTGGCTCAAGCTCAAACCATCCCTTGGCACACCACCTCTCTCACACTTCACCCACCACCCACCACCACCATAACACCATCATCCACCACCATCATCCATTGTCCATCATAGAGTATGTGAGTCGTCTCGGGATCCAAGATTGATCGTAAGAGTTCTTGACAATCAAGGCCATGTTTGCCTAAGTCTCTTACATCACTTGGTGAAGACAAGTGTCTAGTGTAATACTTTTTATTTCTAATCTTTTTGCACTTTTTACTTGGTTTTGTATTAATGACTTTAATAACTAGTTTCTTATGTTGAAGGTGATTCTTCCTTATCGTTTGTCCGTGGTGTATTTACATTATTTTACTGTCTATATAAAATAAAAGATTTTCACCATTCATATCTCCACGGTCTATATGGAGGTATGTTGGCTACCTGGTCGGGGGTTAAGGGAACGGTTTGGTAAGAGTCTTGCTATTGTTCAGCGTTTAGAGGTCCTGAAATGGACCTGGGTCAAATTTAGTAGGACCTCCTTCAATACTTAACGGTATTGGATGGCGGGGGTCCAAACTCTTTGATCCCCTCATAAGTTAAACTACTATTAATACTATAACCCGGCTATTTAGGACTGTATCCCTGCTGACTCAGACTACTTAGTCGAGGGTAACGTCACCTCCAAAAAAGGGGCCTACCATAATTTGCATTAATAACTTAATTCATTATCTTTCAATAATCCGACCCTTTAGGATTGTATCCTTGCTGACTCAAACTACTGGGTTGAGGGTAACGTCACCATCAAAAGAGGGGCCTACTACAATAACTAAGATAATCTCTTAAATAAGTGCAAAAGTGCGGAAATAATCAAAGGTTACACTATACACGAGTCGGAACCAAGTGATTCATCTTGTCTATCTGTTTTTTCTTTTATTTTTATTTTTCAGCATTTTAATTAGTTTTTATTTTTCTTAGCTTAAAACATTTTCTAACTTTTTGATTTGATTAGACGTTGAGGATTTACCGGTACTAAAAGCTCTTGTATCCTTGGACGACCTCGGTATCTTACCAACACTATACTACGCTCACGATGGGTGCACTTGCCCATATGTGTGTTTAGTGTTAGTAAATATCGTGTTTTATAAATTTAAAACTTGGCTAAAGAAAGTGTAAAAGGGCTTAAAATATACTTAAATTCATATACACACTTCACACGCATCAACAGCCGAGGGGGAATCTGTTGGTGCATATTTCGTACGTCTGCCACTGTGCGAATAGCTAGATAGAGCATGTGTTGAATATTGTATAGAATAAGATTAGTTGGACACAGTTCTGATAATGTAAAGGTCCGTCCGGCCGGATGACCATCCGGTCGGATGGCAATCCGGACGGATGGACATAGTATAGGTAGTTGTCTATAAATAGGGACTTGGGGTTCCCATTTGGACAAGCTTTTGGTCCCTGAGGGGAGATGCTGTCCAACTGGTCTCGTGGTGCTGTAACTTGGTGAATAATCAATAGAGACCAGATTATAAGTGACTTCTCGATGCCATATCTATCTTCTACTCCTTTCTAAGTCGTAATAAACACACCGAACACGTCGGATCGGGACCGAGGCTCCGTCAAACTCGCCGGTTCCTGGACTAGCAGATTCTAACCACGTTGAGAAGATTCTCCTTTGACCACTCCCCAATCACTAGCGCATCATCGGCATAAAAAAGATAAGAGAGGGACAGACCATTATTGGGGAGCCTAACCCCAGTCACCGCACCTAATCTGGCCACTCTATCTAAACAGCATGAGAGAATCTCCATTACAATGAGGAAAAGAAACGGAGACAATGGATCACCCTATCTCATACCCTTCTGACATTGGAAATCGAAAGTGGGCGCTCCATTGACTAAGACAGCCGCTCTAGCCGACGAAAGAATACCCATGACCCAATTACACCAGAGAGGAGGAAATCCCATCTGGGTCATAGCCGTATTCACAAAACCCCAGTTAACATTATCTTAGGCCTTCTCAAAATCCAGTATCAGCAAAAACGCCTTGTCTTTCTTCTTTTTAATCCAATTAATAACCTCGTTAATGATGAGAGGCCCGTCTAAAATATACTTCTCTATCAAAAACGCAGACTGACTGACCGAAATAACCGAACCGAGGACAGGTTTGAGACGATTAGCCAACACCTTCGAAACCACTTTATTGATAGCACCAAATGTAAAAATCACTTTCTACATTATCAATGTGTGTATATAAAGTTAAACAAAATATCAAATACAAAGTATCTCATTGTACAAAACGTACGAATGGAGTGAAAAAGTAAAAAAAAAAAAAAAACGCGGTAGCATTTTTGTAATTTTTTTACTCGTAGGATAACTATAAAAATTACTCTACAATTGATCTTGTAGGGTAATTTTGTAGAGTATCATAATTACTCTACAAACGATCTTGTAGGGTAATTTTGATTTTGTAAGGTAATTTTGATCTCATATGGTAATTTTGTAGAGTATCATAATTACTCTACAAATGATATTGGAGGGTAATTTTGATCTTATAGGATAACTATGATTAAAATAATTACGAAAATGTCATTGCGTTTTTTCACTTTTCCATGTCATTCGTACATTTTGTATGATAAAATACTTTGTACGAGATTTTTACTCTCTAAAGTTAACCACACAGATTATATTATGGTTTTCTACATTATTTATTGTAGAATTTTGCTTCAAATTACTTTTCAAAATCATAATCAAATAACTAGTTTTTTACATCAATCAAGAATCTTTTATAAAAAAATATCCAAATTATCACTCAGTTTACACATATTATAATGCACATTAATAAATATTTTCAGCCATGAATGTATGATAAGACCGATTGATCTTAAATGTCACTAATAAATTTAGTTGATTGTGTATTAAGGCTAGTGGGTATGATTTGGAGATGGTAAGGGCTCTATTGCATCATGTATCACGCCAAACAGGGAGCTATATGGCCTCTTCTCAATAACACTCATGAAATGGGATGGAACCTGATTCTGGGAAGGAGAGAAACTTTTACTGTGTGTTAACTAAAACGCGTCTCGGATCTCCGACTAATCTCAACTATGAAAAAGGAGAAGGACTAAAAGTGCCAAATGGCTAAAGATATAAAATCTAAGGACATAAGCTACACATACCCTAAATACTCTTTACATGAATTAGATATAAGTTTTGAAGGGTTAGGTATGACAAAAACACGTTTATACAAGTCCAGGGGTTATTTTTGACAAACTGCAAAAGTCTACCTAAATCCCAGCATACGGACCATGTGTACAAATCTGAACATTTCATATTCAATAAAATCTTTTATTTATTGATAAGAATGCAAAATTATCAATCGTTGCGAAATTTCAATCATTTACGTGTTCGATAAAGTCTTGTACGTTATTTGCGAAACGCGTAACTGTACAATCGAACGAATCGACATCCATGACATTTTTGGACAAAATCCAAGTTACATATGCCTTAACACCTTTATATATCCTAAATATTAGGTTAAAAGGGGTTAAAAGTGACAAAACGCGACAATACAAGTCCAGGGGCCAAATTATAAAAGTTTCTGCCCCTACCCCTGCCACATGCCCTACGGTCCGTAAAGGGTCCCCAGCAGCAAAATTTTGTATGGCCTCCAAGTAAACCATCTATTCGAATCTATGGGCATTCTAGCTAGTCTTGCCACGTCCAAGGACACTTGTAACGATCCTCTAACATCTGCTAACACTTGTGATGATCTTATATATGTCCCTCAAGTATAAATAGGGCCTTGAATTTCATTTTTCAAGTGCACTCTTCTTCACTTCTTTCTAACTTCTCATCTGGAAGTTCCTAATCATTTTGGGAGCTTCCTTGAAGTTCAAATCATTCCCTTGGACCACTGTAAGTGATCCATCTTTGGTCTTTTAGTTTATAGGCTTTAACTAGCCGAAAGTCAAGCAAAATTGACTTTTGCTTTGACTTTCGATTTATACCATTATCATCCAACCATTGTTCGAATCGAACATGGCTAGGTGATCATAATTAGGTAGGTGTTATTCACTCAAAAGGGCACCTCCTGAAAATCATGTTAACTTGGTCAATTGACGGGGCAAAGTTTTATAATTTAAAAATTGAAAGGTCAGTTTTTCGTAAATATTAGAAATTGATCTTATAAATTTTATAAACCATATTTTTGA
This sequence comes from Helianthus tuberosus, assembly GCA_030545235.1. Taxonomy (NCBI): domain Eukaryota; kingdom Viridiplantae; phylum Streptophyta; class Magnoliopsida; order Asterales; family Asteraceae; genus Helianthus; species Helianthus tuberosus. The sequence continues at coordinate 35,315 of JARYGA010046033.1, read as the reverse complement.
CACCTAATCAGTTAGTAATAAATATTAGAACATGTATGAGGTTATACTACATGATCATAATCAGAATTCGAGTTTTCATACAAGTTTCTATAATATGCCAAACTTTGACCAAAATACCCTTTTTGCTTAAAACATGGTTTTAATCAATAGGGAACTTGCAAACAAACTACCTACTGATATGTTAATGTAATTAACATATTTTGGTATTATAAATCTGATCATAACCTGAGTTTTGATACGAGTTCATAAATTATGTCATATAATGACTAAAACGCCCTTTTTGGCGCATAGTAGGGTTTTAAACCATAACTATCATATAAAATCTATTACCTACTGATAATATAACATAATTAAATTATTTTCACTGGAGGTACTTAATCATAACTCAGATTTTCATGCAAGTTCTCAAACTATGTCACATAATGATAAAAATGCCCTTATGGTGCTTATTTTGGTTTTAAACCATATTGTTTATAAAACCTCGGTTACCTAGTGACTTGGTAACATATTTAAGGTATATTGGCATATAGAACTTGTTTGTGACTCATCCGGTTACCCGATATCGCATATAGAACTTGGTAACATATTTAAGGTATATTGGCATATAGAACTTGTTTGGGTCATATCTAAAGGGACTAACCTTTTGCCCGTATACACTCTAATAGATAATAGATCTGTTCATTCCAGACTATAGTGCCCCAGATAATCAGAATTGGGTCAATAATACTTAGACTTGCGGCTTTTTGCTAAATTAAATCTTATTGATTGGAAGCTAGCAAAAAGAAAAATACTCTTAACTTATTTTAGTTTTTTAAACTTGGGATGGCAATTATGCCACTTGGAGCGGGTATTACATAAATGGTCCATCTATGTTGCGCATAAATATAAGAATCCGGTTTATTCCATTTTACTTGATAACTGAAACGATTAGGGGTTAATGGTACCGTGTTCGGACGTCCTGACTCATATACTGATATATCCATACGAAATAGCGTGCAAGGGTAGGCATACCGACTGTAAGACACGTTTTTTTCAACTTTGGTGAGTACCTTAATTATAATAAATGACTGGCTTTGATCTTTGGTTTTTGATTGTAAGGAAAGTATGTAAATCTGGTAACAAGAATAAATCCCAAGAAATATTTAAAAGATCACCTACGGGGTTTCTCTATGTATAAAACTCTTTTTGAAAAACTGTTTTCATAATGAGTCAGTTAATTGTATTTACCAGCTTAAGCTGGCGTATTTTCAAAAGATTGAACTGCAGGTACCGAACCTTATTATAGGCTTGGAATCCGGGTCGGCTAGAATGAAGGCTAAAGAATTTGCAACTCCTGAACTTAAGGTCTATGATGTCTAAAGCTCTGTTTATTAGATCCCGCATGTGGGCTTGTACTAAACGCTTGTAATACTTTTGTATATATTCAAGATTTATTGAATTTAATAATTTTACTCTGATACTTCTGCTACATATTATTATATTGTGATAATTGTTATCCAACCCTTACGACTATACCCATCCGGGCCCACCAGGAATCGGGGTGTGACAGTTTGTGAGAGAGGCGCTATTGATGGAAAAAATGTTGAGGTGGATAGGCAATCAAGCCCTACATCCTGTAGGCTAAGTGTTTATATATATATATATATATATATATATATATATATATATATATGGATCGGTTCAAATGAAAACCACCTCCAGTTGTGAGAACCACGAGAACCAATATTAACCAATCGAAACTCGACACGTAATTAAGCATGTGTGGATACTTGAGGGGTAATTTTGTAATTTAGGCAACTGACATGTATCAGATCTCTCTCTCTCTCTCTCTCTCTCATTCAAAACAATCATAGATCTCTTCTTTCTCTCTCATATCACAAAATCTGAGTTTTGATCCTCTCTTTTCTCTCTTCAAATTCATACCATTGAACACCTCTGTTCAACCACCACCACCTGCTCGAAGACGACGGTGGTTTCTAGTGGTTTCAGGGGGGGTCGACGGTAGGTGGTGGACGGCGGGGTTGGGTGGAGGGTTTGCGGGTGGTCAGAATGGTGGCGGTGGTGTTGGCGGTGTGGTGGGTCAAGGGTTCCCAAAATCAGATCTTTCTCTCTCTCTCTCTCTCTCTTATATCTCGAAAACCAGATCTCTCTCTCTCTCTTTTGCTCACTTACCGGTGGTGGTGGTTTTTGTGACTGGTCATGATGGTTTGGGGTAGAGGTGGGGGCGATGGTGTTGGTGTTGGTGTTGGTGGTGGTGGCGTTGGGGTTTGGCGACAACGTTGGGGTTTGGTGTGGGTAGAGGTAGGGAGATGGTTTGGTGATGGTGTCCGGCAGCTTAGTGGTGGGTGATGGTGTCCGGCAGCCTAGTGGTGGGTGCTTGAACCCCACCGGCAGCATAGTGGTGTTTGCTTAAATGGTTTTGCTGGATTTTCTTTATGAAATTCTTTGATGGGTTTTGCAGGGTGACGGTGTGGGGGCAAAGAGAGAAAGAGAGACAGTAGAGAGAGAGAGAGAGAGAGGATGCAGAGGTGGGTGATTTCGTTGACGCCGATGTTCCGGTGGTTTTTGTATTTTCAGTCGGTGGTGCTGGTTGTCCTGGTGGTGCCGGTGGTCCCGATGTTGCCGGTGGTTCCACGATAATTGTACATACATAATTATTGGCCTTTGATTAATGACTATTGATTTGTGTAGTGGTGCCGAGACTCCTTTGTGTTTGGTTCCTCCGCCTAAAGGGTATCATGTTCCTATTCATTGGCCTGATTGTTTTCATAAAGTGAGTTGCTTTTTGAATCTTGGATTAGTGGTTGTTTGATCTTGATTCTGTTTAGTTGTTTTTTTGCATAAAGTGAGTTGCTTTATTGAATCTTGGATTGATGGATTGTTTTTGATCTTGATAGTTGATCGTGTTTAGTTTTTTGTTTACTATAGTGTTCTAGATTTGAACCCTAGAGTGGGTTGAGTTGGCAGTGATAGTTCAAAACATTTTTTTTCTGACAATTGATGACGATGGCATGGCAATGATGGTGGAGGGTAGGTTTTTGACCCGCATCCCCACTTTGCAGCCATGATTTCTGGACACTTTGAGCCAAACTCTGTTTTTTTTTTCAGGATCCACACATGGTTTTGATTTTTGTTGTTGGTTTTTTTTTTTTTCTCAGTCGATGATGATAAGTATCAACTTATCTGAGACATATATGAGTCGTGATTTTGGTTGAGTTCGTTTGTTAAGAAATTTTTCGCGTAAAAATTTTTTGGCGTAAAAAATCTTTTGGCGTAAAAATATGTTTGTCTTAAAAAAATTTTGCCGCTAAAAAAATGTTTGTCGTAAAAAAATGTCAGTCGTGAAAAAAATGTGTCGTAAAAAATATGTTTATCGTAAAAAAATGTTTGTTGTAAAATATTTGTCGAAAAAAATGTTTGTCATAAAAATGTTCGTCGTAAAAAATTGTCTGTCGAAAAAAAGTGTTTGTCGTAAAAAAATTTTGGCGTAAAAAGATTTGTTATAAAAAAGTTTTTCCCGTAAAAAATGTGTCGTAAAATTTTTTTTGCCATAAAACAATTTTTGTCGTAAAAAGCTTTTTGGCGTAAAAAAATTTTGGTGTAAAAAAAGTTTAAAAAAAGTTTTTAAAACCGAGAGTAAAAAAAGTTTTTAAAACCATGGCGTAAAAAAAGCTTAAAACTTGGGTGTAAAATGTTTTAAAACCGGGGGGTAATAAAAGTTTAAAATCTGGGCAAAAAAAAGTTTAAAACCGGGGTGTAAAAATCCGATTTGTAAAAAAATCTAAAAAAAATTCGTTTTTTTTTTTGTAAAACAATTTGATTTGTTAAATTAATAACTAAATAAGACAAAAACATTTTTTAAGTAAAAAAAAAATCTGATTTGTAAAATATTAAAAGCCAAATAAGACAAAAATAGCAAATTTACTAAACTACCCTTATGACAATAAAATATTAAAAACATAATAAGACAAAAAGAATTAAATATGTCTTTTAATTACTTTTAATCTCAACCATCAATCTTAAAAGATCAATGGTTGAAAAGTGGTTCCTATGGGTTTCGCAACTAGGGTGGTTTTCATTCTAACTCATCTATATATATATATATATATATATATATATATATATATATATATATATATATATATATATATATATATATATATTAGGCTCATTTGCGAACAACTTCTTGAGAGTGATCTAATCTTGGTCTTTTATCATTTTTTAGATTAAAATGGTAAGTTGACATTAGCCAAGTATTTTTAATTAAAATCACTTAATTTTCTCATCTCTTAACTCTCTCTCTCTCTCTCTCTCTCATTTTTAATTATTTCTCCATTATTTTAATTATAAGAGATTGAAGGGCTAACGTTTTTTAAATAAACTCTTATGTTCCTTTTAGTATTAAATATTAAACCTAATTAAATTATGTTTTTAACGTATGTGTATACAGGTCAGTATATACAAGACTTATACACTTGTGTATTATTACATCTTGTTCCCACAGGTCGGTATAATCTAGATTTATACACCTGTATTATTCAAATACATATGTGTATGCAAGTCGTTATACCAGACGTATACACTTGTGTATTATTCAATTACATAGTGTATATAGGTCGGTATATACCAGGCTTATACACCTGTGTATTATTACATTTTGTTTCCACTATGCATCTTTTTATCAAACATTAATCTAATACATATATGTATAGAGAATGTAATTAAGTATTTTTAATCGTGTTCTAGATTGAACAATATTTGATAATGTTTGTAGAGTGGGGTTCCTGCGCAAAGTGTGGTTTTCCTACAAAGTGTAGGAAGTGATCCTTAATTAATTGGTAGCATTTTTGTAATATTTGTGTGTCATTAATTAATTATTATAATAGGTTAGGGGTAGTCTGGTCATTTACCATGTTTTAAATCAATCAAATAACCGCAAAAAATAACATACCTCCTATAATCTCGCACATTTCCTTCTGTCTATCTAAAACCCACTATCAATATCCATCTTGTATACCAAAATTAGCTAGAATCATGGATCAAGATTATAAATTCAGCATGAAATACAAGCGTAAGAGATGATCATACAACTGTGTTTTATTGCACTTGATGTTGGATAGCAGATGTGTTCGTAGTAGTGTGTTTTAGTGATAAAACACAATGTGACGAACAAGTGACTAACTTGGTAAAAATGTTGTTTTTTACATTGATATTGTTTTAAGAATTGATTTGTTAAAGCTACATTGTGATTAGATCCTGCATATACATCTATTCAGTGTGTTTTGTTAAAGACGATATGTTTTTTTACAGTTTGATCATAGTACTGTGTTTTACTACACTTGATGTTGGATACTAGATGTGTTCATAGTAGTATGTTTTAGTGATAAAACACAATGTGATGAAAAAAGTGTCTAACTTGGTAAAGGTGTTGTTTTTTACATTGATATTGTTTTAAGGATTGATGTGTTAAAACTACAATGTGATTAGATCCTGTATATACATATATTCAGTATGTTTTGTTAAAGACATCGTGTTTTTTTGAAGTTTAATCATAGTACTGTGTTTTACTGCACCTGGTGTTGGATACTAGGTGTGTTCATAATAATGTGTTTTAGTGATAAAACACAATGACGAACCAGTTACTGACTGATAAAACACAACGTGACGAACCTGTTACTGACTGCTACATAGATGTGTTCATAACAGTGTGTTTTAGTGATAAAACACACTATAAGGCCATGGTTTTTTTTTCAGCGAACTACTTTAGAAGAAGAAGAAGAAGAAGAAGAAGAACTGCGACTTGAATAATAAACAATGAAATGGTCCTAACATAATCACGATTTCGATTTAAATGTGATATTTGCTTTCCTTAAATTTCTCATGAGTTAGTTATAATAAATATATACCATAAATAGAATAAATATCAAATTATCTTCTAGCCATTTTCATTAAAGTAACTACTTGCCACATGTCATTATGTGGTGGCTTCCTACACTCTGTAGGAAAAATTGGCTATGTAGCCAATTCCTACTCAATGTTTATATATTTTTTTTTAAATTATCAAATATTAAGTTAGGTAATTTGTGAGAAAAAAAATATAAAGAATGTAATTAAATATTCTTTTAAGTGGAAAGAGAAATCGCGAGAGAGAAAAAATTCAATTAATTAAATGGAGATAGAAAAATACAATTATACCCTGATATCTATCAAAGTACATGTAAGTTCCAAAAAAAATATATATGAGGGTATGGTTCATGTGAAAATCACCTTTATTTCGAGAACTGCAAGAACCAATGTGAACACAACAAAATAAACCCACTACACCACCCAAAACTTAAAAAAAAAACCTAACCCCCCCCCCCACACACACACACCTAAGCTAAATGCTAAAAACTAAACCCCCCCAAAAACTTAAAAAAAACAAAACCTAACCCCCCCCTCCTCCACCCAAGCTAAATGCTAAAAACTAAACCATAAATCTAAATCCCCCCAAAAACGTAAAAAAATCTAAGAACCACACAATTTTTTAATATTTTTTATAAAAAATTGCTAGTTTTCGTCTTAAAAAAATAAAAAAAAAGTAGCGATTTTTAATTAAAAAATATTAAAAAAAATTTGTGTGTTTTTTAGATTTTTTAGGTATTTTTTTGTCGTGTTCATATTGGTTATCGCAATAAAGGGTAGTTCCTAGCAGATTCTTCTCCTATATATATATATGAGAATATATATATATATATATATAGGGTAAGGTTCATTTGAGAACCACCCTTATTGCGAGAACCGCGAGAACCAATGTGAACACAAAAAAATACCTAAAAAATCCAAAAAAACCCACAATTTTTTTAAATATTTTTCTAATAAAAATCGCTATATTTTGTTACAAAAAAAAAACGTTTTTTTTTTCGAGTAACAGTTATGGATGCACATGTGCATATGTATCATTTCTTAGACAAATTCCATAATATAACCAGTAGAAGAAATATGCACTTTCATTTACACTACCATATGTAAGACACTACTTTTTACATTACCAATATTAGAAATGCACATGTGCATCTATCTGTATCAACATGAAATAAGATGTTTTGGTACAATAAGTTTGTGATTTTAAATGATGAAGTAGGCCCATATACATGTGTTTTGGTTAGTTATATCTAGAGGTTGATGATTTGATTATATTTGTCACTTTATGATATAATATGTTGTTTGGATAAAGGGTGTTGATGTACATATAATAAAGTGAAATATTGGTAATAATATTGTATTATGGATGGTAAAAAGCAATGGTATTGTATTACGGATGGTAGGAGGTAATGGTAGTGTAGTATGGATGGTATGATAGATGAAAGAGAATGTGTATTCAAAGTGGTGTACTAAAACACGTTATAACATGTTCGTATATATATATGCACATGTGCATTATAGTGTTGTTAATGTTATAGTAAGTTCATACATATAAATGCACATGTGCATTTCTATTATTGTTAATGTAAAAAGTAGTGTATTGTGAATAATAGTGTAAATGAAAGTGCAATTGTCTGATATTTGTAATGAATTACGGAATTTGTCAAAGAAATGATACAAATGCGCATGTGCATGGATAACTGTTACTCAAATTATTTTTTATTATTGACGAAATATAGCGATTTTTCCAAAAAAAAAAATAGTAATTTTTTTTTGTGTGTTTTTTAGATTTTTTAGGTATTTTTTGGTTGTGTTCACATTGGTTCTCGCGGTTCTTGCAATAAAGGGTGGTTCCAAAAGAATCATTCTCATATATATATATATATATATATATATATATAGTAAGATCAAATGAAAAGTTTATTTTGCCTAAGTAAGATGAGAAGTAATCTTAACCATTCATTTTCAAATCAATAGTTAAGATAAAAATGTAGGAAAAAATAAAAGTGTAAGGGTATCTTGGGAAATTCTATTTATTGACTTTCTCTCTGCACATGCAAAGCACATGTATATTCTACCCTCATTTTTTAAACGTTAATAACTTTTTTATACGACATTATTTTTTCATAAAAATTTCACCATAAAATCGAGCATTTTTTATCTTCAATTTGAGTACCATATTGTTATATAAAATATGACGACTAAAAAACCCATAAAAATGTATTGTATATCGATGTTGTATAGTACTTTTTGTGCTGGCTTTTTGTGCTGATATTTTTTGTCTTTAATTTTTTTTCTCAATTTTGGTGCTGGATTTTTTGTACTATATTTTTTTTGTGCTGAAGTTTTTCATGCTATATTTTTTTGTACTAGATTTTTTTGTGATATATTTTTTGTACTGCATTGTACTGGATTTTTTGTACTTGATTTTTTTGTTGTATTTTTAGAAAACAAAAAGGGTGTCACGTGTCATTTTCACACTCCTATTTATAAGATGAAGTCAACCCTATATATATATATATATATATATATACACTTTTAAAAATTCAATTCAACATGTTAAAATCAACTTTTTCTAAAACAAATTCGTCATTTTTCCTTATAAATACATGTAGAAACATTTTAAATCAAAAAAATAAAAAACTAAAAAATGTTTAAAAAACAGTTTAAAAAATATATCTTATAAAATTAACTTAACATGTTAAAAAATCAATTTTTAATTTTTTTTTCAACTCTTTTACTTATAAAGATGGGTAGAAACTATTCCAATAAAAAAATCATTTTGTAAAAAAAAAGCCTTTTTTAACTATATTTTTATTTTTTTGATTTTTTATTAAAAGTGCTTCTAAAAGTATATATAAAGAAAAGCGCTGAAAAAAGTTTTTAAAAAAATGATGTTTAACATGTTGGTTAAATTGTTAGGAGTGTTTTCCGGTTCCCCACTTTTTTAGTGTTCCCCAATGAAATTCACACTATATATATTGGGGAGAGTTCATTTGGGGAACATTAAAAATGTGGGGAACCGGGGAACACTTTTAAAAATTCAACTTAACATGTTAAAATCAACTTTTTTAAATTTTTTTCGGCGCTTTTCCATATAAATACATGTAGAAACATTTTTAATAATAAAAATAAAAAACTAAAAAATAAAAAAAAATGTTTAAAAACAGTTTAAAAAATATATCTTATAAAATTAACTTAACGTGTTAAAAATCAACTTTTTAATTTTTTAGCGCTTTTCCTTATAAAAATGGGTAGAAACTATTACAATAAAAAAATCATTTTTGTAAAAAAAAAAATTTGAGCCTTTCTTTAACTGTTTTTTTATATTTTTAGTTTTTGGTTTTTTAATTAAAAATGCTTCAAAAAGTAATTATAAAGAAAAGTGCCGATTTTTTTTTTTTTAAATTGATGTTTAACATGTTAGGGGCTGTTTGGCAACATCTGAAAGGTTAAGTGCTGAACCAGTAAGAGGTCTGAACGAGTAAGAACATGTATAATGCTTAACCGTTCAGAGACAAATGTCTGACCAATTCAGATTAGAGGTCTTAACCATTCAGACCCTGTATAAATCTTAATGATTCCGAGGCAAATGTCTGAACAATACAGACATCTGCTCATTAAACAAACAGTCTGAACCATTAAGTGCTGAACCAGTAAGAGGTCTAGTAAGAGGTCTGAACCATTAAGAGCCTCATTAAGAGGTAAACAAACAACCCCTTAAGTTGAATTGTTAAAAGTGTTCCCTGGTTCCCTACTATTTTAGTGTTCCCCAATGAATCTCACACTATATATATATATAGGGTCGGGATTTAGAGAAAACGATAGAAAGTGTGAGAACGGTGAGAACGCTTATCGATCGTCCGATCAAAACAATCTATTGATTAGATTGGCGCGGTGGCGTTTTCGTAAATAACATCAATTTTTTTACGTGGACATGCTTCATTAAGGGTAAAAGGGTCTTTTGACTTCTCCAAACAAAACGCCATCTCATGAAATAAAACGCCAAAAACAAAAATCACAGACCATTCCCAGTAAAAACGCCATTATATATAAAACGCCAAATTTAATTAGAGTAAAATCCCGCCTAAAAAACCGCCAAAAAAATCTTATATATACAACATCTCAGACCTTCAATTAAAAACACACACAAAAACCCAAACGCCATATTTCATATATCACATTTGCCTTAGAAACGCAAAAAAACCCAAACATCAAATACCTTCTAACCCAAAACGTTTTTTTTTTAAATTCAGTTTGGTTGTTTGTAAAGATTTCGCTCAATGAAATGGACAAAATCCTTAAGTGAGTATGTTGTCCATTTCATTGAGTAAAATCTTATTGACAAATCCTCAACTTCCATTCAATTTATAACGCCAAAACATACAAAAACATTATTGAGCTTTGTTGTCAATAAAGTTTAGCTGTATGGGGTGGACAACAATGTTAGTTATCTTTCTTAACATAGGATTTACAATGTTGTCCATCTCATACAGCAAAACATTATTGATTTTAGCATGATCAAATTTTGAGGTTTAAGGTGCTCCTATTTCGTGGCATTCTTTTTATCTGTAAAACGCCAAAAAGTTAAAAAAATCAAACATCGTTAATTGTGAAATTCAAGATTGTTGGCTGAAAGGGTCTAAACTCAATAACATTTTGCTGCATGAGATGGACAAATCTTCAAGAAAAAGATGTTGATGTCAGACTGTGTGCTTCCAAACAGCGACACATAAAACTACTTGAAAAACAAAAAAACAAATGAATCATATGAAAGTCGAACCAGCCAGTTAACATGATTCAACAAAGAAGAAAGAGACTGGTGACAGTGAAGATTTGGAAGATCAATTTTGTGACAACCTGAGATTTCAAGACCTTTCCTCTACGCGTCACCTGTTTTATATTTAGTTATACATGGTATTATGAGTATTTTGTGGGAATCTTTTTAGTAGTCAATGATTAATTATTTGATAAAAACCTTAAATGACAAAACCCACTGCTCGACGAAAGACGAATTTTGTCATTAACTTGTTCAAAGAAACATGAGGTTCGTCGCCATTGGGTGTTACGTCGGCCCAGTTGTCATCAAAGCCCAGGAGAGGCCCAACCCACTCCCTTTAGAATGTATGCATATATATATATATGTCGCATAACTGGCCAATTGGAAACCCTAAACTCCTCCCCTCCCCTCCCCTTCCCACAACTCGACGGCAACCCCACCTCTTTCGAAGCCGTGCATACCGCAACACCGTCTTCCCCTCTCGATCACACGCTCGTTGGCAAACAATCTTTCGGTTAGTACTTGGAGTTGTTTCAGTTTATACCTTTTAATATTTTCGGCCATGGATGTATGTGTTCCTATATGTTTTGCTTGTAATCAAAGTGTGGTGTAGGGTTGCTATATGTGCACATGAATCAGGGTAATAGGTTAACTTAATAGCTGATTATTAGAGAAGGTTTGCGTGTTGATCATATGATTAAATTGTTATTTATGAATAGAGGATATTTAGAGTCGTATGATAATGTTTGAAATCATTGTTCTATTAACCCGATCAGAATGTTTTAAAGGACGATTGATTAGATTAATTGCATGATCATAAACGTGATTTCATGAATGCTTAGTATCGTTATTAAAAGTTGTTGATTGATTTAGATCTAGAAACTGCACGTTACTGTCAAATCGGTGTGTTAGGAAAGGTGTAACTGTTATATATGCGACGAAACTCCTTCCTCGGCGAAATACTCCTGTCGACGAAACATCTAAGTGATTCGTCATCCCTCACATCGATGAAACACCCTAGTATTTTGTCCCCTGTTATGTCGACGAAACACCCAGTGTTTCGTCGACGAAACTCCTTCCTCGGCGAAACACTCCTGTCGACGAAACATCTAAGTGATTCGTCATCCCTCACATCGATGAAACACCCTAGTATTTTGTCCCCTGTTATGTCGACGAAACACCCAGTGTTTCATCGGTTGAAGTTTCACCGCCAGAGGATAGTTCACAGATTTACTGGACGTTTAAGTCAAATGGTTAACAACTTTAATAATTTTCCTCGGCCCAATACTGATATACATCAAGCGGCCCAATGAGATAATATTTTGAATGTAGTTGTCGGCCATGAGGATGAGAATCATCAGATTGTATTTATTGTCAAGTGATTTATTCCATTATCATGTCAATTCATGACATCAAGTGTCAGGCTCATGTGTGACTATAATTAGTATGTTGGCCATTATCTTGATCTAAATAGATTCATATTCAGTTTTGGGTAAACCCAATTGGGCCACACACTTGTAAGTGGACCGTTAATCTATTGGCCACACTCCAATGCTAAAAGTTATGGCCCGTTCAGTTTTGGGTAATCCCAATTGGGCCACACACTTCTATTGACCAACTTGGAACGGGTGATATAACAAAACATACCGAGCAATCTAAGGTGAGTTCATTTCTCTTGAGTATGCGTCCCGGTGGTTGGGACAGTCATTGGGAATCCCGGAGAGGGATAGGTTTTTGGGTAAATCAACTGGGTATTCCGGAGAGGAATACGTCTTATGGGTAAAACTGGTATGTTGGATAATACACTCGTCCTATCACTCTTATGTCCCATATTTTTGTTACCGGATTGGGAACGGGGTATTAGTTGGTAGCGCTACTTAGGTTTGGCACCCTCACCCCGTATCGGAGAGGACGGGTGTGAACTAATTACCCAGTCATGACTAGTGCTTTGATAGGAGCATTGGGGAACGGGCAAAATATAAATCAGGAGCCATCTTGTATCTGAGGTATTATCAACATTGAAATTAATGAACAGAACTAAACACTTGGTACCTAACGTTTTCGTAAAACTATGAACTCACCAGGGTTGTCTGATAGACGTCTGTGCATGCTCGCAGGTTATACATATGTGGAACATGGGAACTTGCTGTCTGGGATGCTGGAGTGGTCATGGGTCGAGATACATGGAAACTTGAAACGAGATTTGCAGATTACATACACTTGGAATTTGGTTAAACTTTGTATTATGCTTCCGCTGAACATAACGAATTATAAATTATGATTTGTAACACTTATTTGAAATGAATGAAAGATTTTTATTTGAAATCTTGTTATGAGTTCAATGTAATTAGTGGCTAGATCCTGGTACGTCACACGCCTCACGGGGGATTCCGCGTGTGGTATTTTGGGGGTACGACAGTTTGGTATCAAAGCCACTGGTTATAGTGAACTTGGTGTTAAAACGTTTTGTAAAACCAGACTATAACCGAACAGTTCTGAATACGTGAATACGACCATGACACTGAGCTCCAGATTGCAAGGTTCGGCTTTCTCTCTTGTTGCATACATTACACGACTAGTACACATTTGTTTATAACGTAACATTCGAACACACACACTTGTCACTATAGCATGATGGCATGGATTGCATACTTACATTATGATGCGTGATAGTATGTCTTAGACTTTGGATTTTTGTGACCTCATTACTTTGACAACCTCCGTTTGATATTTGAGTTTGAAGAGCCATTTGACACGAGTTAGGAGGAACTGAGATGAGCATGCAAATTACAATATTATTGTGGGTGCACACATAATAATAATGTGGGGTGCATGTGAGTCCCAGTGAGGCTTAACGAGTGAAAAAAGGGGTTCTGTCCTGTTATTTAATTAGTGAGAAACGTAACAAATCTATAGGAGTCCTAGCAATGATTGCCTCCTACTTGAACGTGATCTTTTCACTCCTCCCTGAATCCTTACGAAACTCGATGCTATCGAGTGTTACCTGAACACTTATCTGAACGTTTAGCAAACTGTGTAGAATGTTAGGTGCTAGTATGAATGTCCCTGAGTTGGATGTCGCATGATCGAATGATTGGTCGATACCTTTCTCACTTCTCTCCGTTGCTGGAACTCAATGTATTGAAGTCTTAGATCCCGAAGTGCGATCACTTCTTCAACACTCTCGTAACATACCATGTATTACTCAAATAACTTGCCAGATCAATGGACAAGAGGATGAGTGTAGTACCTTACCGACCTCAATATTTAGACAACCCTAATTACCAGCAACGAACACCAGCGAATCAACTTCAACCGAATCCTTAACCCTAGTCAGCGACTTATGGGAGTCAACTCTTACGAATCAATCGGGACATGAACGATGACAATTGACTATAGAATGGAATGTGTAACTTCCCACACAGTGAGTAGTTCCTTAGTACGTGACACAGAAAGTGAAAGATGTACCCTGTTGGTGAAAGGTCGTAGGACCCCGTTACAAGCAGTGACATTAGAGGCAACAGTCACGGTGACATCGAGGTGCTCGTAATCGTAGCTTGCAGTATGGAAACGAAGGTGACTTCGACAGGGATTGACTATTGTTAAGTCAAAATATCAACAACCAAGGGAACGATGACAATATTGGGAATCCACGTGACCGAAACAACAACACTAGAAATGATGCCCGTGGAAGAGTATTTAGGATTGGCGTAGACGACGCCAGGAATATAGGAACATGGTGGCCTGCACTTACTTGGTAACTAATCGATTCGGCTCTATTTTGCTCAACCCTGATACTTCTTGAAACCGAACTTGTTATGGAATCGGCTGATGACAAGTCAATTGAAGTCTCATATGTTCGCTGGGATGCAAACTCGACCTTGTGGGACAAGTTTTCAACACCGACCTTCTTCCTGCTATCCTTGATAGTTTCGATGCAGTAGTCAGCGTGGATTGGTTATCCAGGTATCGCGCAGATATACCCTGTGAGAAGATAATTTTGTGTATCCCTCTCCCTAGCGGAGAATTGTTATCTATTCTAAAGCGTCAGGGTGGTGCAGAGGTTAGCGCAATGTCAGCTATGAAATCCCAGAAGCGTCTACGGGGGGATTACTCCGCTATGTTAGCAACCGTTACTGATGTTAAGGCTAATGAAAAGAGGATCGAAGATCCACCAAGTGTTCGTGATTCCTCTCGGTTTGCTACCCGAGGAACTTTCAGGTTTATTTCCACAACTGTTAGGTAGAATCTTAGTTTGATCTCACGCCAGAGGCAGTCCTGACTAGTCGTACTTCTTACCATCTTGCATCAGGAGGGTTACAAGAACTGTCTAATCAACTACAAGAACCATCGGACAGGAGTTTTGTCGGACATAGTTTTTCGCTTTGGGGGGGCAGTTACATCCTCGAAGATAAGCCTTTTCGTAAGTGTACTGATTGTCAAGAACTCAGCAAGGTGACACTCAAGAACCTGTTGACCAGCTGCGAGGGTCAAGCTCTCATTCGGGGATTGGCTAACGAATGAGCTATCGTCAGATGGAAGTCCAAGGGAAGGATGTTCTTAAAAAGGCATATCGAACGCAATGCGGCCATTGCGACATTGTACTCCATGACATTTGGGTTAATCAACACGCCAACAGCTTTATGGATCGCATGGATCAACTGTGTATATTGAGGGCACTTTGAATCATTTCCAGGAGAAAGGAACATCATGGGCGGCATTTGTATCTTATCTTAGAGATCCTAAGGGAGGAGCCACTTCACGCGAAGCCTTGTTAAATGTAACTCCTGGACTCGAGAGGTACATTCATGGTCGTGTAATCAACGAAGTGGGAGTACACGTGAATCTCGCCAAGATCCATTTTGTTAGGAATTGATTGACACCGAAGATCCCTTCGGGGATACAACAATTTCTTGGTCTCGCAGGATACTATCACAGATTCATCACAGGGTTTTCGAAGATCGCACAGCCTTAATCTCTTTAACACAGCAGGGTGCTGTGTTCGAGGAAGACAAAATAGGAGGACGTCTTTTCAGCTTCTGAAACCCAACGCTCCAATGCATTGAGCATCGTCCTTACCCGATGGTACGGGTGATTTAGTGGTATACCATGATGGTTCAAATCAGAGTCCCAGTTACACGCCGATGCAACACGGGAAGGTGATGGCTTACATAGTGGAGTTACAAGAAGAATGACATGAGTCACAACCTGCGGTGGAAACCATGGTCTTTAGAATTAGGTTGGAGGCATTACTTGGACGGTACCAATTGCACTATTTAGACCGACCACAAGGGCCTCCCGTTTACCTTTATTTCGAAAGAGCTAAATCAGTTAATAGCATCATTGGATGGAACTTTTGGATGATTACGACTGTGAAACTTGAGTGCGCACGGACTTTGTAGCTCACTATCGACTCTAACCTACCTGATCAGACCCGCTCTGTTTAAATTGGAGAACTGAAGGAAGTGGATTTTCAAGTTGAACCCATGCGGGGCATGGAGAAGCAACCTTTGGCAGGTCGGATGATATTCGCTACCTCCAGGAATGAGTGTGGATCTCATTATACGGCAACTGTAGGGAGTTTGTGCGAGCAAGCACACCAGCCTCGATATTCTAGTAGTCTGAGTTTGATGACAGATATTGGGATCTATATATCTCGTACTGGTGATCGGGCATGAAGGCCCATCTGGCAATATAGGTGAATAATGTTTGACTTGTGGGAAAGTCAAGGTGGAGTATCAGTAACCGACAACACCCCTATGGAAAATGAGAACAGACCGCCATGGATTTTGTCGCTAGTCTACTTACGACCTGAAACGGAAACAATATCACCTGGGTGATCGTTGATTGTCTCACATAACCAGCACTCTATTTCAATCAAGGAAACTGACGAGTCTTCACCAGCCGTGAATGTTCCTCTGAAAGAGGCGGTTTTACGCACGAGATGCCAACTCCCGTTGCTTCTGATTTTGAGCTATACCTGATTTATAACAGGCAATACACGATACCCCTGGCTCACGACTAGACAGAGTAACGAACCATCCTGACCCTCGAAGACATGCCGCGAGCACGTGTGTGATTGACTTTAGTAAGAGTTAGAAGGACATTTACTTCTGGTTGAGTTCTACTGTAATAGTTACCATCCTAGTATTCAGACAGCTCTGTTTGAGGCATTGCATGGACAATTACGTTAATCTCCTTTTTGGATTAAGGTGGGTGACAACCCAATCATAGGTACAAGACTTGTGCTCGAAACTCTTGGGAAGATTGCTTGGGTCGGAAATCGTTTGATGGCAGCGAGTGACCGTCAGGAAAGTTGATAGGCTTAGGAAACACTAGGAGTTCGCTATAAGCGATCGTATCATGCTGAAAATCTCACCCTAGGATGGTGTGGCACGCTTGGGAAGCGTGGCAAGCACAATTTACGTTACGTGGAGTTATTCAGAATTCTGGAAAGAATCGGTCACGTCGCCTACAAACTTGAGTTACCCGACGAATTGGATAACGTGCATGATATCATTTGTGTCTCGAATCTAAGGAAGTGTTTGTCTGATGAAACACTTGTGATACCCTTATTTAGAGTCTGAGGTTAATGACAAGATGCAGTTGTGAGGAATCTACTGAAATCATGGACCAGGACGTCAAGGTTCGTTAGAATAGTCGAATTCGAATCGTGAGAGTTCATTGGAACTCAAGATGTGCAACCGGAGGTCACGTGGGGACGCGATGATCAGAGTAAGCTCTAGTATCCTCAGTTGTTCAAACGGTTGTATCAACCTCTGATATCATTGGCGAATTTCGGGACGAAATTTCTTTCAAGTTGGGGATGATGTGGCACCTGGGAAAAATCCACAGTTATCCTGATCTAACACCGTGCTGTTTTGGATTGCTTATCAAATTTCGGGACGAAATTTCTTTCAAGTTGGGGATGATGTGACAACCCGAGATTTCAAGACCTTTCCTCTACACGTCACCTGTTTTATATTTAGTTGTACATGGTATTATGAGTATTTTATGGGAATGGTTTTAGTAGTCAATGGTTAATTATTTAATAAAAACCTTAAATGACAAAAACCCACTGCTCGACGAAAGACGAATTTCGTCATTAACTTGTTCGACGAAACATGAGGTTCGTCGCCATTGGGTGTTACGTCGGCCCAGTTGTCATCGAAGCCCAGGAGAGGCCCAACCCACTCCCTTTAGAATGTATGCATATATATATGTCGCATAACTGGCCAATTGGAAACCCTAAACTCCTCTCCTCCCCTTCCCATAACTAGACGACAGCCTCACCTTTTTCAAAGCCGTGCAGACCGCAACACCGTCTTCCCCTCTCGATCACACGCTCATTGGCAGACAATCTTTCGGTTAGTACTTGGAGTTGTTTCAGTTTATACCTTTTAATATTTTCGGCCATGGATGTATGTGTTCCTATATGTTTTCCTTGAAATCAAAGTGTGGTGTAGGGTTGCTATATGTGCACATGAATCAGGGTAATAGGTTAACTTAATAGCTGATTATTAGAGAAGGTTTGCGTGATGATCATATGATTAAACTGTTATTTATGAATAGAGGATATTTACAGTCGTATGATAATGTTTGAAATCATCGTTCTATTAACTCGATCAGAATGTTTTAAAGGACGATTGATTAGATTAATTGCATGATCATAAACGTGATTTCATGAATGCTTAGGATCGTTTTTAAAAGTTGCTGATTGATTTAGATCTAGAAACTGCACGTTACTATCAAATCGGTGTGTTAGGAAAGGTGTAACTGTTATGTATGCGATGAAACTCCTTCCTCGGCGAAACACTCCTGTCGACGAAACATCTTAGTGATTCGTCATCCCTCACATCGACGAAACACCCTAGTATTATGTCCCCTGTTATGTCGACGAAACACCTCAGTGTTTCGTCGGTTGAAGTTTCACCGCCAGAGGATAGTTCACAGATTTACTGGATGTTTAAGTCAAATGGTTAACAGCTTTTAATAATTTTCCACGAACCAATACTGATATACATCAAGCGGCCCAATGAGATAATATTTTGAATGTAGTTGTAGGCCATGAGTATGAGAATCATCAGATTGTTTTTATTGTCAAGTGATTTATTCCTTTATCATATCAATTCATGACATCAAGTGTCAGGCTCATGTGTGACTATAATTAGTATGTTGGCCATTATCTTGATCTAAATAAATTCACATTCAGTTTTGGGTAA
Source organism: Helianthus tuberosus (assembly GCA_030545235.1). NCBI lineage: Eukaryota > Viridiplantae > Streptophyta > Magnoliopsida > Asterales > Asteraceae > Helianthus > Helianthus tuberosus. Next base: position 16,409 of record JARYGA010046033.1, on the reverse strand, counting down.
ACCCAATTGGGCCACACACTTGTAAGTGGACCGTTAATCTATTGGCCACACCCTCCAATGCTAAAAGTTATGGCCCGTTAAGTATTCCTTTTCTTGAAGTGTGAACTTGGGACGAAAAGCTAGCATGGGACATGAATACTTACTATTTGATTTCATGATGATGATGAACTGTTTTGAATAAATGTTATGTGTTCGTATGAACTGATAATGTGAATTTGCATATGATCCAAATACTTGTTATATGACAATATGGATTGTTGAATGATTTCCTGTTACGACTTGCATAACGATGTATGTTTTGCTTGCATGCAACTTATGAAATGTGTATGACAAATACGTGAATTATGTGTACATGAAACTGACTGTCTTTGGTAACCACGGTAGGGTATGGTTGACCAACTTGGAACGGGTAATATAACAAAACATACCGAGCAATCTAAGGTGAGTTCATTTCTCTTGAGCATGCGTCCCGGTGGTTGGGACAGTCATTGGGAATCCCGGAGAGGGATAGGTTTTTGGGTAAATCAACTGGGTATTCCGAAGAGGAATACGTCTTGTGGGTAAAACTGGTATGTTGGATAATACACTCCTCCTATCACTCTTAAGTCCCATCTTTTTGTTACCGGAGAGGTAACGGGGTATTAGTTGGTAGCGCTACTTAGGTTTGGCACCCTCACCCCGTACCGGAGAGGACGGGTGTGAACTAATGACCCAGTCATGACCAGTGCTTTGATAGGAGCATTGGGGAACGGGCAAAACATAAATCAGGAGCCGTCTTGTATCCGAGGTATTATCAACATTGAAATTAATGAACGGAACTAAACACTTGGTAACTAACGTTTTCGTAAAACTATGAACTCACCAGCGTTGTCTGATACACGTGTGTGCATGCTCGCAGGTTATACATATGTGGAACACGGGAACTTGCTGTCTGGGATGCTGGAGGGGTCATGGGTCGAGATACATGGAAACTTGAAACGAGATTTGCTGATTACATACACTTGGAATTTGGTTAAACTTTGTATTATGCTTCCGCTAAACATAACGAATTATAAATTATGATTTGTAACACTTATTTGAAATGAATGAAAGCTTTTTATTTGAAATCTTGTTATGAGTTCAATGTGATTTGTGGCTAGATCCTTGTACGTCACACGCCTCGCGGGGGATTCCGCATGGGGTATTTTGGGGGCGTGACAAATTTTTTATGTATTCTTTTTTTTATTTTCCTTTTCAGTTGATTGTTATATAATAAAAACGCCATAAATAATAAAAACGCCAAAACAGCCAAAATGCTTGTTTAAATGATATCATCCCATTAAACACCACCAAAAACTCTCAAACTATGATAAAATTACTTTGAAAAAGTATTATAAAAAACCTAAAAAAAACGAAAAATAAAAAATAAAAAGTAAACTTGAAAATGTAACTAGAAACAAAAAATACAAATCAGTAATACTGGAGATAGGGAAAATTTATTATATTAGAATCTAAAATGCAAACTTGAAAGATGGGACGTGTTACAAACTTCAGAGATAAAGCTTATCAAAAACAATAATTACAAACAATAACTGAAAAGATGGATACTTTATTATAATAATGCACCGCCTAACTTAGGCGCCAAAAAGACATCCTATAAAATGATACGTCTCAGCAACTTCCATTTGATCAAACAAAAAAAAAAAAAAACGCCAATACTACTTGTTTTGGTCAAAAATTACCTATGCAATTAAGTGATCAAATTAGTAAAGTGAGGTAGTGTGCTAGAGTTATGTGTAAAAAATATGTTAACCAAGTTAGATATGAAAACAGTTTCAGGATACGGCTCAGGATATAGAGCTGTATCTATGATCAAACAATGAGCAAAAATGTAAAGGTTGACACGTGATGTACGAGGAAAGCCCTTGATCAATCTAGATCGCCGGCATAAAACCTCGGGAGCTGACAATCGCAGCTGCCTTGTTCTTCTTATTGCTTCAAATATCAGGATACAGTGCAGGATGTGGTGCGGATCGACTATGTGTTACAATGTAATTTGAATACAAGTGTTTGAGTGTGGTGTTAGCGGTGAGCTAGAGAGTAAAAGTGTTCGAGAGTGTAAGTGTAAAATTGCGTGCCTTAAACGGATCCGCCCCCATCTATTTATAGTAAAGATAATGTAACAAACTATCCTAAACTTCCGGGATCCAGCGAATATTCCCACTCGAACGTTGAGGACCAAGTCTTTCGGGTTCAATGGCTTCCTCATAACAAATACGCCCGAGTCTTGAGGAGAAGAAGTCCCGATGACCGTTAGTAACTTACAGCCATTAACCTGCACGTGTTTAATTCACTCAACCTTAGGATATCGCCCGGGATGTTAGCAATATCCCCGTCCAGTATCCTGGTCACAAATAAACAATTAGAAGCGGGATATTAGTCAGGATATGTATACTCAGAAAATGACCCATAACAATTGTCCCCAAATATATCGGTTGGTATACCAATCCAACGGATATATTTCAAAAGTTTCATTTCATCAATTAAGGCAATCAATGTGACAAGACCCTTGAAATGACAATGTGCAACTTCCAAGGCATTATTTACTCTTTACCCCCTACATTTAGCCTATATTAACCGAGGGACTTCACATTATGGTTATCTTTATCTTCAAGAGAATATCAGGTACTTTCTCCCTCTCTCTTATCTATTTCCATTGTTCATATTTCCTTTTCTCCGACTGTTATCCTTCATGGCGACCCGCACTAGATCGCAAATGGCGGATTCTGATTCTCCCTTCCATAAACAAAATTTACTTCAGAAACCTTCAAAAGAGGTGTGTTCTTTTGATAATTCCGACATCGCAGCCCTACGAGCTTCCGGTGCTTTTCCCGCCGGAACAATCTTCCGTCCATTCGACCGAGAGGTCCGATCGGATTTTTGTTCCGACGAATGGGTTTGCTTTTTTGCATATCCTTTTTCATTAGGGCTTCGATATCCATTTTCTCCCTTCATTTCTCGCTTCTTTGAGCTTACCGGTCTTAGTTTTGCCCAAACCATGCCCATGGTTTGGCGCGTGTTAATCACCCTGGAGCAGATTAAGGCTCATCATATGCCTGATCTATGCATCGAAGACCTTCCGATGGCCTACCGTCTAAGGTCACATGGTTCCAGCCGGTTTCTCCTTTTTTCTATTTCCAGCGATCCTCTCATTCTTAAGGCCACTAAGAATGAGGATAAATGGACAAGAAAATTCTTCTTTGTGAAAAGAGACTCCACTGATAAGGGTTTTGACCTCCCTAAAAGATGGTTGACTTCTGGTAGGACTTAGGGTTTTAGGACTATCCCCAATCATATCCCGAACCTCAATCCTGAACCAATATCCTGATGTGTTTATTCTCTTTCTAGCAGCAAACTTCAAGGAACTAGCTCCCCCTAGTGCTGAATCAGAAGGAAGAATAAAAGAGATCTACAAGCTTCCAGAGGGTGAAAGAACCTTTAACCTGTTACTCACAAGCTCTAGTCAGAGATCAAGCTCCAACATGTCTGGTAAGCATATTTTCAAGAATTATCTTCATATTAAATTGATTATTATTTTATTGTATAGTGATATAACAAGTTTAAAACATCTTCCCTCGTGCAGTGCCAGTTATTAACCTCGAAGGCTTCCAACTCGATGAGCTGGACAGTTATTCCAGCCTTGAACATGTCAAGCAAGAATCTAACCCAAAATCATCCGTTACACCAAAACAAACCAGTTCAAAGACCTCCACTGTTCCCAAAGCTCCCCCAGCATCCCGGACCCGGGCCTCCAGCTCCCGGAAAAGAAAGGAAGTCGAGCCCTCTGCTCCACCTCATGTATTCCCATTCGAGAACCACGGGTTCACAGAATCCAGCACATTTATGACCGGCTTCCTTAACCAGGTTAATATCCTGACCTGTATCCTGCATCATATGCTTAATAGAAATGTTCATTTAGAATAATGCCTGTTTTATTACCTTGTAGGGCCTTGAACGCCTGGTCTTCCTTTACGAGGACGCATGTGGCTCCAACGTCATACTTGAAAGCCAGCTGAAAAAGGCCAAGGCCACCATTGCAGATCAAGCAGCAATTGCCACCGCTAAATCGGAACACTATGAAGCTAAGTATAAGGCTATGACTCAGGATCACCAAGCCGCCATCGAAAAGATCACTCAGGAAGCTCAAGCTAAATTTGACGCGGCCCAGGTTCAACACGAGCAGGCCATGGCTTCATACCGAGAGAGCCTCAAGAATTCCGTCCTGAACTCCCTTCTTCAGGCCAGGCTGAAAATGGCTTACGAGGCGATGGCTTTGGGTTTACAATGCCCTTCTTGGAACATCAAGGCCTGGGAGGCGAAGTTAAAAGATCTTGGGGGAAATCCTGTGGAGCCTCCTGCCAAATCTGCTGTGGAAGAGTCCGCCAAGATAATGGATGCTAGCGCTTCAAAGGATGTTTCCGAGAATGCTGGGGAAAATGCTGGAAAGAATGCTGGTGGACAGGATGCTGCTGCAGATGCTGAGAAGAATCCCGAGGATAATGCTGGTACGGACGCCGGGAAAGAGGTTGCTGTTCAAGAATGTGCTGCCCCTTAGGCAGTGGAGTGGGCGATGATGGATATACGTGCTGAGGCCGGAGCCCATTTTTAAATTTCATGGTTGTGGTTGTGAAAAACAATTTACATTTCCTGTCTTCGAACAATTTATATTTCCTGCATTAGAACAATACGATGACCAAAGGTGGATGGGTCCTAGGTTTTAGGATGAAGCCCTTGGTCATCAGTTAGTATAATCTGTTTTGAATGTGGTAACGGTTGTAGGTGGATAGGTCCTGTTTCGAGATAGATCCTCCAACCGTTACACAAGTATGGTAGAAACTAATTGTGCTTTTGGCGGATGGGCCTTGGTTTAAGGTGAAACCAAAAGCACATCTTTTGACTTGTTAATAATATAACTATCTTTTGACCTATTTGTTATTGCCTTGCACTACTTAACGTAACTCTTAGCTTTATAAAAATTTTGTATTGTTATCTTATGGAAATATCCTGATCAATATACTCAGCAATATATTATAAAAACTTTTTATTAGATAGAATTTCTAAACATTCTTTCAACTTTGTAGAAAGCTTTTTAAGGAGTGAAAAACAGTCCACTTTTCCAAAACCTGTTTTGATAATACTTAAATGATCAAAGTATCACACTAGTATTAGTTTCGAATATCTTAATCAAATATTCTGAAGAGTATACTGAAAATACACTTTGAAAATATATCAGGATATTTAACCTTTTACCAAGCACAGTATTGCCAAAGAGTTAAACTATGTTTTACAAAGGAAAGATCATACCAGGGATAGGGTATAACCCCATTATCAAACCTCAATCCCTTTGCAACTTTTTCAATGAAGATGTCCCCTGTCTGAGACACTTAGTGCATTAGTTCCGAGGCTCATCCTTTGAGCTTTACACCATTGCTTTGGTAGGAATGTCCCCTGTGTACAATGTCTTCAAATACTTAGAAATCTTCTGGATATCAGTTCCCATCGTATAGACAATTTTTCATGTTACAGGGGTAAAACCCAAGAATGTTCTGGAGATAAATTCCTTGTATCCTGGGGAAAATCCCAAATTTTCATGCGCTACAGGAGGGAGTGTATAAACTCCAAGACTTAGAAAGGTGAAAACCTTTAAACCTTAGAGAGTATGAAAATACCCTTTTGTGAGAGAGGGTGATCAATCCTCATATACCTTTAGGATTCAGGATATAGCCAACAGTAACAAAATTGTCAGCCACTTTTACATGGACTGGTCCCGCCACCTTGAACTATCCCTGAATAACTTGCGCTCCAGGCGGGGTGTTTAAACCCAATTCGTGAGAAAGGTGAATACCTTTAAACCTGTGAAGGGATCAGGATCCCTTGTACGTGAGAGAGGGGGCCAATCCTCTAATCTTCTGAAGTATCTTGAGTGAGCATCCTGGAGCTATATCCTGGAGCATATACTTCAAAACATTCTTAAACTAAGGTGGGTGTTAGCTTGGCTAACACCCCTCCGATGCTTAAGTTAGTATTATGTTACAAAGAACAAATTAAACCAAACATATTTAAAAAAGATAGAATTCATACCATCCTGAGTTAGAAATTAACTTCTAAACTCACTTGAAATAAAGCTTAAGGTGTATAGCATTCCAAGATCTCGGTAGCATATCCCCTTCCATATTCTTGAGTCTATATGCTCCTTTCCCTGCTTCTGATTCAACTTCATATGGTCCTTCCCATTTTGGAGCTAGCTTGCCATCGGCAGGATTAGTGGTATTCTGAAAAGCCTTTCTTAACACCCAATCTCCAACCTTAAATCTTCTGGTCCTGATGCTCTTGTTATATGCTCTGGATATTCTTTGTTGATATGCTGCCATCCTTAGCCTTGCTGCATCTCTCTTTTCATCTATAGTATCCAAATCTTGACTCAAGGCTTCAGGATTCTGTTTAGGATCACTTAGGGTAGATCTTGCAGTAGGTATTGTCATTTCCGTTGGAATCATTGCTTCTGCTCCAAATACCAAGGAAAATGGGGTTTGGCCTGTTGCGTTCTTTACCGTTGTCCTATCAGCCCACAAAACAAAGGGTAATTCTTCTGCCCATCTTCCTTTTTTGGTTCCAAGCCTCTTCTTTAAGTTATTGACAATTATCTTGTTTGAGGATTCTGCTTGTCCATTCGCTTGAGGATGTACTGGAGTAGATGTTATCATTTTGATTCCCCAACTCTTGCAAAAGTCAGTAGTCCTTTTGCTTATAAATTGAGAACCATTGTCACAGATTATCTCGGCTGGTACTCCAAATCTGGTCAGGATATTTCTCTTTATGAAGGATACTACTTCTTGATCCCTAACTTGAACAAATGCCTCGGCTTCAACCCATTTGGAGAAATAATCTGTCATTGCCAACATAAAAACCTTCCCTCCTGGAGCCTTTGGAAGCTTTCCCACTATATCCATACCCCACTTCATAAATGGCCAAGGGGAAACAATAAGATATAATGGTTCAGCAGGCTGATGCAATATGTTACTATGTCTTTGACATGCGTCACATCTTCGAGCATATTATGTGGCATCTTTTCTCATTGTTGGCCAATAATATCCTGTCCTTAACACTTTTGAGAATAATGACCTGCCCCAGTATGGTTACCACAATCCCCTTCATGTATATCCTGAAGTACTTCTTTGGCTTTAGGATCCTCCAAGCACCTCAAATACGGTCCTGCAAGAGATTTCTTGTATAAAACATTATTTATAATAGTGAATCGTGATACCTTCATCCTAAATGCCTTAGGATTTTCATTTCCGGGGATGTGTCCTTCTTTGAGATATCTCACAATTGGAGCCGTCCAGGATTTAGGATCCTGTTAAGGATATTCCGCTCCAGGATCCCGAATACCCGCTACTTCTTTATCCTGAGGATTCGTCGCAGGATATAAGACATGTAATATTGGTATTTGGGTCCCTTCAGGTATCCTGATCGATGATCCCAAATTTGCTAAGGCATCCGCTTCAGCATTATCCTCCCTTGGTACCTGTTCAAGTGTAAAAACATCGAAATATCCTGCTAATTTTTTGAGAATATCGAGATATTCGATTAATCTCTCACCCTTAACTGCATAGGATCCATTAAAATGGTTAGTAATTAACAAGGAGTCAACATATACTTGCAAATTCTTGATACTCATATTCTTAGCCAATTCTAATCCTGCAATTAAAGCTTCATATTCTGCCTCATTATTAGTAGCAGGAAATTCACACCTAATAGCCTGGGGTAATATGTCTCCCTGTGGCGATTTTAGTAGTATACCTAAACCTACACCTCTTATATTGGATGCACCATCAGTATATAATGTCCAGGATCCTGAAGATTCTCCTAACTGTTGAACTTCTAGGTCTACCTCATCCTGAATATCACTACTGAAATCAGCCACAAAGTTAGCTAAAGCCTGAGACTTTATGGCATTTCTAGGTTCATATACTAAATCATAAGCACTTAACTTTACTGACCACTTGGCCATCCTGCCTGACATCTCTGGTTTCCTAAGCACATTTTTGACAGGATAATTCGTTTTAACATGGACCCTATGTGTCTCAAAATAATGTCTAAGCTTTGTCGATGCCATGACTAGAGCTAATATCAATTTTTCTAAATGAGAATACCTAGTTTCAGCATCTAACAAACTTTTACTAACATAATAAACATGATATTGCTGACCTTCATGGTCTTTTATAAGAACAGCACTTACAGCATTCCCTGATACAGCGAGGTATAGGGATAGTGGTTCACCATTTTCAGGCTTCATCAATAGAGGTGCAGTTGAGAGATACCGCTTCAAATCCTGCAAGGCTGCTTCATGCTTTGCTCCCCATTCAAATTTCTTATTCTTCTTGAGGATATCATAGAATTCCTTGCATTTTTTCGAGGATCTTGAAATAAATCTATTCAAAGCTGCTACTCGGCCTGTCAACCTTTGTACGTCCTTCATATTTGAGGGTGATTTTATATCCAGGATAGCTTTGATCTGCTCTGGGCTTGCTTCTATCCCCCTTTTTGTCACCATATATCCAAGAAACTTTCCTGCCCCCACTCCGAAATGGCACTTAGCAGGATTCAGCTTCATGTTGTATTGATCCAGTATATCAAACGCTCCCTTGATATCCTGGAGGTGATCCTCAGCTCTTTTAGATTTTACCACCATATCGTCAATATATAGCTCCATAGTGTCCCCCAGCTTATCTTTGAACATCATGTTTACCAATCTCTGGTATGTTGCACCTGCATTTTTCAAACCGAAAGGCATAGCAGTATAGTAATATATACCTGTTGGTGTCATGAAAGCAATATCCTCCTGATCCGAAGGCTCCATTTGAATCTGCTGAAATCCTGAGGATGCGTCCATGAATGTTAACATTTCATGTCCAGCAGTAGCATCTACCATTGCATCGATATGAGGGAGAGGAAATGGATCTTTAGGACAAGCCTTGTTCAAGTCCGTGTAGTCTACACAGACTCTCCATTTCCCGTTTTTCTTCTGTACCACAACTACGTTTGCTAGCCATCTTGGAAACTTGACTTCTCTGATCATCCTGGACTTCAACAATCTTTCGACTTCCTCTTGGATAATCGCATTCCGCTCAGGAGCGAATTTTCTTCTTTTTTGCTGAACAGGCTTGAATGATTTGTCAATTCCAAGCTTGTGAGTGATAATGTCTTTGGATATGCCTGTCATATCCTCATGCTTCCATGCAAACGTTGACATCCTGCATTTCAAAAAGTTAGTTAACTGTTCTTCAATATCCTGAGGGATATTGGTTCCTACGAGCACCGAGACATCAGGATTATCCTGATCCAGGATAATTTTCTTCACATCCTGCTCCGAATCCTCCACGATATCCTGGGCCCGCATCTTTAATTGCTATGCTGTACTAGGCTTAGTTGAGGATTTCATTGAGGATGAGTAGCATTCCTTCGCTTCCTGCTGATCACTTTCAACCTTGACAACTCCCCAAGGGGTAGGGATCTTGATGCATTGGTGATATGTTGATGGCACAGCCTTCATATCATGAATCCATGGTCTTCCCAGTATGATGTTATAGCAGGATAGGGAGTCCATCACACAGAAGCGTTGTATTGAGTTGACCCCTTCAACATATACCGGTAACTTTATCTCCCCTACGGTATTCCTAGCTTCTCCACTGAAACCAACGAGCACAGTGGACTTCGAAGTGATATCCATCGGAGATACATTCATCCTCTTTAATGTTTCCATCTGAATTATATTGACAGAACTACCGTTGTCTACCAGTATCCTGCGTACAAAATGGTTAGCCACATATAATGTTATTACTAAAGCATCATGGTGAGGATCCTGAATAGTATCCCTGTCATCACTATCGAAAGTGTTCACTTTATCAGTTGTGAGGGTAGTCATCCTGACTGGTCTGTCTCCCCTTTCACTCTTAGCTTCCTTTGCATGTCTCTTGGCCGCCGAATACGAAGTCCCACAAATGTCGGATCCTCCTGAAATAAAGTTAATTATCTTGGCATCTGCTGGGGGTGATGCTGCTCGTTCAGGATCCTTCTCGGGATCCTGCCCTTTATTCTTCTTTTTTCCCAGCAAGTCCTTCAGATACCCCTTGCTTAACAGGTAACTTATCTCTTTCCTTAGAGCAATGCAATCCTCGGTCATATGTCCGAAGTCTTCGTGGAAGGCACACCATTTGGATTTATCCTTCCAATCAGCTTTCTGTTGGTTCTTTCGAGGCCACCTAGCTTTGTCCCCTAAGCCCTGCATAGCATACATTAATTCAGGTATATTAACAGAAAAGCAGTATTCAGATAAATCAGGATATTCTCCAGGATCCTCGTCTTCAACAGCGTTCACTTTCTTGTTATCATTTCTGCCATATGGCCTGGAGCGATATGGCTTATATGAGGTCTCTGATTTCCTATTAGTTGATTCATAGGTTGAGGTAGAATTCATCCTCTCCTGCATCTTCTTGTCATCTTCCAGACGGATATATCTCAAAGCCCTATTACGAGCTTCGTCGAGATTCTTGCAGGGATTCATTACAAGATCCTGATGCACAGCTGTTGCAACATCAAGATGTGGGATATCCAAGGATTATCGACTGAATTTGTTCACATAATCCCTCAAGGATTCCTGAGGCCCTTGAGTTATCCTGTAAAGATCACTAGTTAGTTTCTCAAAACTCCGACTACAAGAAAATTGACTGTTAAATAAATTAACCAAATGAGCAAATGAAGTAATTGAGTGAGGAGGGACGTTTAACAGCCATTTTAAGGCTGATCCTGTCAGGGTAGAACCAAATCCCTTGCACAAGCATGCTTCCTTGAGCTCCGGAGGGATAGGGTTAATCTCCATTCTTTCCCTATACTGGGCAATATGCTCTTCAGGATCCGTAGTCCCATCATACAGCTTCATGTTGGGAGTCTGAAATCTTTTTGGGATTTCAGCATCACAGATAGGATATGCAAAGCGGGATATCCTGTGGCTGTCTTGGGATACTTCCGGAATTGGCTGAACCACTCCAGGTACACTGGATATCATGTCCTTCAATTTCTGGAGCTCCCTGGTAAATGTTGACGTCATACCTGCATCCTGCAAAGAGCCATTATTGTTAGTAGCAAGAATATTATTATTTGACACATTACCATTCTGAGGATTTTGGCCATATCCTGAAGCATATCCTGAACTTCTCAGAGTCGATATCCTGACCGAAGAGGGTATCTCAGGGGTATGATTCTGAGAATGGCTTGGGACGATATTCCCCCTATTATCCTCAGTGTAAACTGCGGAACTGAAGTTCAAAGCCCTGGGCTGTATAGGAGTGACAGTTTCTTCAGCAGGTCTACTCGAGCTAGCTTTTAAGAGTTGTATTTCTCTTAACAGCATTTGGTTAGTCTCCTGTTGCTGCCTCATTTGTTCCTACACACTTCCAAATAAAGTCAAAATTTCATCGTTAGAGGCTAAAACGGGAGCAGATCCCTGGACACTCCGAGTAGGGATAACATCTAGAGATTGTGAAGAAAACGACATCCTTGGAGGAGGTGGTGGAAGCACCGAACCAGTAGTAGCAGAGGTTGCAGCAGACATAGTGGAAGAGCTCATGTTTGATCTTGAGGCCATTGTAAACAATGTGGCAAAAAGTTTTGAAAATAGAAAACCGATTAACGATTTTACAAATATTTTTAGTAAAAGTAGCACCACTTGCCCCACGGTGGGCGCCAAATTGTTTTGGTCAAAAATTACCTAAGCAATTAAGTGATCAACTTAGTAAAGTGAGGTAGTGTGCTAGAGTTATGTGTAAAAAATATGTTAACCAAGTTAGATATGAAAACAGTTTCAGGATACGGCTCAGGATATAGAGCTGTATCTATGATCAAACAATGAGCAAAAATGTAAAGGTTGACACGTGATGTACGAGGAAAGCCCTTGATCAATCTAGATCACCGGCGTAAAACCTCGGGAGCTGACAATCGCAGCTGCCTTGTTCTTCTTATTGCTTCAAATATCAGGATACAGTGCAGGATGTGGTGCGGATCGACTATGTGTTACAATGTAATTTGAATACAAGTGTTTGAGTGTGGTGTTAGCGGTGAGCTAGAGAGTAAAAGTGTTCGAGAGTGTAAGTGTAAAATTGCGTGCCTTAAACTGATCCGCCCCCATCTATTTATATTAAAGATAATGTAACAAACTATCCTAAACTTCCGGGATCCAGCGAATATTCCCACTCGAACGTTGAGGACCAAGTCTTTCGGGTTCAACGGCTTCCTCATAACAAATACGCCCGAGTCTTGAGGAGAAGAAGTCCTGATGACCGTTAGTAACTTACAGCCATTAACCTGCACGTGTTTAATTCACTCAACCTTAGGATATCGCCCGGGATGTTAGCAATATCCCCGTCCAGTATCCTGGTCACAAATGAACAATTAGAAGCGGGATATTAGTCAGGATATGTATACTCAGAAAATGACCCATAACACTACTAAATACCACTTACTGAAAAACACAAAAAAAAAAAAAAAATCAAAGATGCTAATATGCTTTCTTGGATATTCATAATTGTTCTACGTGAAGTTTCATTGAATAAATTATTATTAGAAGGGAGTAACTCAGAAAGATTTTGCTGCATGAGATGGACAAAAATTCAAGAAAAGATACTGATGCCAGTCATATGGCATTTTGTATTTTTTGTTCTTGAAGAATGTTTGGATGACGAGAAGAGATCAATGACAATGAAGAGTGGGTTGATTATAAAGATGAAGATGAAGATCAAGATAAAGAAAAACCGAAAAACCCACTCACACAACATAGATCTATGTCCCAAACATTCACAAAAAAAGCTAGATCAACAGACGAGCAGGCAAAAAAATCAAACCAATGAGTTTGTTAAGTTTTACATAAAACGCCATATATTTGTTGACAGTTTTAGTACTCTTAAAGAAGAGAGAGACTGATGACAGTGAAGATTTGGAAGAGAGATCCGATTAGGATTTTTAATTTACTTTTCTTCACTTGTATTTTTTTTCCTGTTGTTGAAATATAATATAACAATAGTAAAACGCCAAGATAACACAAACCCCAAAATATTTATAAAAAAATAATAGAACAATGGGCCATCTTGTTTAAAACGCCTTGGAAAACACCATTCAAATAGATAATGGCATACGATTTGAATAAACGCCATAAACGCCAAAATGTTAATACAATGAAACCATTAAACGCCATTAAATATTGAATTTGGTTAACGCCAAAAATCTTAAAAACCAACAATATTGGGAAAAGCGGAACTGGAAAAGCAGAAGATGAAAGGACAAAAAAGCCCCTCCTCCCTTTTCTAAGCGGCGGGACACGTGTTGGGCTAGGAAGCGTTCTCACCGTTCTCACACTTTTGAGCGTTTTCTCCTGATCCCGTTTCTATATATATATATATGGTAGGGTTCATGCGAGAACGCCTTTATTGTAAGAACCGTGGAGAACCAATGTGAACACAAAAAATACCTAAAAAAATCTAAAAATACACAATTTTTTAATATTTTTTTAAAGAAAATTGCTACATTTCGTTACAAAAAAAAAAAACCTTTTTTTCGAGTAACACTTATCGATGTATATGTGCATATGTATCATTTTTTGGACAAATTCCGTAATATATTACCCGTAGTAGACAAATGCACTTTCATTTACACTACCATCCGTCATACACTACTTTTTACATTACCAATATTAAAAATGCACATGTGCATTATTATGTATAACTATGATATATCGTGTTTTGTAATAAAAAGTTTGTGATTTTAAATGATGAAGTAGGCCCATATACATGTTTTTTGGTTAGTTATATCTAGTAGTTGATGGTTTGATTATATTTGTCACTTTATGATGTAATATGTTGTTTGGATGGTACAATGGGTGTTTATGTACATGTAATAAAGTGAAATATTGGTAATGATATTGTATTATGGATGGTAGGAGGTAACGGTATTGTATTACTGATGGTAGAAGGTAACGGTAGTGTATTATGGATGGTATGATAGATGAAAGAGAAAGTGTATTCAAAGTAGTGTACCAAAACACGTTATAACATATTCATACATATAGATACACATGTGCATTTCTAATATTGTTAATGTAAAAAGTAGTGTATTATGAACGGTAGTGTAGATGAAAGTGCAATTGTCTAATATTAGTAATGTATTACGGAATTTGTCAAAGAAATGATACATATGCACATGTGTATGGATAATTGTTACTCATTTTTTCTTTTGGTTTTTTTAGTGATGAAATATAACTCAATTTTTTTGGTTATATCTATTGGTTGATGGTTTGATTATATTTGTCACTTTATAATGTAATATGTTGTTTGGATGGTATAAATGGTGTTGATGTACATGTAATAAAGTGAAATATTGATAGTGGTATTGTATTATGGATGGTAGGAGGTAATGGTATTGTATTACGTATGGTAGGAGGTAATGGTAGTGTATTATGAATGGTATGATAGATGAAAGGGAAAGTGTATTCAAAGTAGTGCAATAAAACACGTTATAACATGTTCATACATATAGATGCACATATGCATTTCTAATATTGTTAATGTAAAAATTAGTGTATTATGAATGGTAGTGTTAATGAAAGTGCAATTGTCTAATATTAGTAATGTATTACAATTTGTTAAAGAAACGATACATATGCACATGTGCATGGATAATTGTTATTCGAAAATTTTCTTTTGGTTATTTTTTAGTGATGAAATATAGTGATTTTTAAAAAAAAATATCAATTATTTTTTGAGTGTTTTTAGATTTTTAAGGTATTTTTGGTTGTGTTCACACTGGTTCTCTCGGTTCTCGCAATAAATGGTAGTTCCTAACGGTTCATTCTCATATATATATATATATATATATATATATATATATATATATATATATATAGGGAGAAGATCATGCGAAAACCACCTCTTATTGCGAGAACCGCGAGAACCAATGTGAGCACAACCAAAAATGCCTAAAAATAGCTAAAAATCACACAAATTTTTTTTTGTTTTTTTAATATTTTTTATATAAATATCGCTACTTTTCGAAGCCAAAATAATAATAATAATAATAATTAAAATTTAAAAAAAAAAATTTTTTTTTGCCACTAAAAGTAGCGATTTGAGCATAAAAAATATTAAAAAAAAATTTAGGTTTTTTTTTTTATTTTTTTAAGATTTTTTTAGGTTTTTTTGGGGGTTTAGTTTTTAACATTTTAGCTTGGGGGGGGGGGGGTTAGATTTTTGGGGGGTGGGGGAGGGGGGTTTAGGTTTTAAGGGGTGGGGGTTAGGTTTTTTTTAGATTGTGTTCACATTGGTTCTCGCGGTTCTCGCAATAAGGGTGGTTCTCGCATGAACCCCCCCCCCCCCAAGCTAAATGCTAAAAACTAAAACCCCCAAAAAACCTAAAAAAACCTACCCACCCTCCTAAAAAACCTAAACCCCCCTCCCCCACCCCCCAAAAACCTAAACCCTCCCACCCCCCACCCCCAAAGCTAAAATGCTAATAACTAAACCCCCAAAAAAACCTAAAAAAATAAAAAAAAATCTAAATTTTGTTTTTTAATATTTTTTATGCTCAAATCGCTACTTTTAGTGGCAAATTTTTTTTTTTGCTTCGAAAAGTAGCGATTTTTATATAAAAAATATTAAAAAAAAATTTTGTGTGATTTTTAGGCATTTTTGGTTGTGTTCACATTGGTTCTCACGGTTCTCGCAATAAGAGGTGGTTCTCGCAAGATCTTCTCCCTATATATATATATATATATATGGGAGGGTTCATTGGGAACACTAAAAAAATGGGGAACCGGGGAACACTCTTAAAAATCCAACTTAACATGTTAAAAATCAACTTTTTCTAAATTTTTTTTCGGCACTTTTCCATATAAATACATGTAGAAACATTTTTAATAAAAAACTAAAAAAATATGTTTAAAAACAGTTAACAAAATCTATCTTACAAAATTAACTTAACATATTAAAAGTTAAGTTTAAAAAAAAAATTAAGCGATTTTCCTTATAAAAATGGGTAGAAACTATTTCAATAAAAAAATCATTTTTGTAAAAAAAAAAAAAAAAAAAAAAAAAGCCTTTTTTAACTTTTTTTTATGTTTTTAGTTTTTGATTTTTTTTTATTAAAAATGCTTCTACAAGTATTTATAAGGAAAAGCGTCGAAAAAATTTAAAAAAAAAATTATTTTTAACATGTTAAGTTAAATTTTTAAAAGTGTTCCTCATTTCCTCACTTTTTTAGTGTTTACCAATGAACCTCACACACTATATATATAGTTATCTTGAGAACGCTAAATATTGCGAGAACTG